>JABUQX010034352.1:57500-60000 GCA_015478945.1 Trachelipus rathkii
TTCGGCGAGTACTTTAAAACACCAGGAATAATAAGGATATTGACAATGATAAAAGAAAAAGATAGTAGGAGGAGAGAAATTGACTACATTGAAGAAGTAATATAAATAATAATGGAAAAATTCGAAACGAAAATAAGATTTAACCCTCGCGACTACGCTGCGGACGTTTTGCGTCGGATCATACGCGCGACTACGCTGCGGACGTAAAACGTCCGCTCAAACTTTTGTTAAAAAATTTTGGTTTTTTTTTGTTTTGTAACTTTTAAGCATACCCATTGTGATAATTTGTCCTTCTGAGTTGTTTGGGCCATTATTTGTTAAAAAATTATGTTGGCTTAATACTTATTTTTAATTTTTTAAAATTGCTTTGTATATTTTTAAAAAGGGATTTCAATAGATTACTCTAGTATTAGCTATAAAAAGCCAAGTATACATCTGTATGTCTTCATATTTAGTAGTTTTATTTTAGATTCGACATATTCATAATATTTTATACGAATAAAGCCTAAAATACAGTGGTTGAAATTTTATAGGTCTCTAAAAATGCGTATTTTTGTATGTATTTTTTTTTAAATTTTTTTTTCAATTTTTTACAGATAACAACTTCAAAATGGAATAAATCAGGATAAGGGAACACAGCCAATACAAGAAAAATGTTTATTTATTAAAAAAATATTTTTATATATGAATAAATAATATAATAATAATAATAATAATAATATAATAATAATAATAATAATAATAATATAATAATAATAATTAATAATAATAATAATAATAATAATAATAATAATAATAATAATAATAATAATAATAATAATAATAATAATAATAATAATAATAATAATAATAATAATTAATAATAATAATAATAATAATAATAATAATAATAATAATAATAATAATAATTTTCTCCTTTTTGGCTAATATTTGGAAAACAAAAAAAAAATAATATATTATATTATTATAATATTATAGATTGCAGCACACCCCTGAGCACTTGACCTCCTCTGTATAATGTTTCTTGCAAAGGTAAGCCCCACACAGAATGCATACCTTTGACACTTTCGGGGCAGGCTTTATCCCATCCCTCTGGCATTTTGCGCACAGTCTTCGAAGCCTGTCCCCAGGAGGGATAATAACCTGCTGTGGTGGTGGTGGTGGTGGAGGTCGTACCTCTGGGTAAAGTGTCATTATAGATCCCTTTATCAGCAAGCTGAGGCTTTTATTCTTTTCGAATCTCCGGATGGCATGTGGTCTTATAAGTTCTGTTGCTAATGTTTCATAGAAGTTTATTCGAATGCAATGTTTTCTTTTCTGCAAGTCCTCAGCTATGTTTGGATCTTTGATGGAATGAAGGAGATATGCATTCAATGTGCAGATGTCTAGAATGGAATAGAACCATGACATGGTCCAACGAAGCGAGGCCCTTTTGCAAGAATACTTTCGGACCATTTGGTCGTCCGTATCCACTGCACCCATCGTTGAATTGTAGAATTCAATCACTTCTGGCCGCTTTTTGGGGTTTTCTCTCCCTCTGTAGGTTGCAGGGATTGAAAATTTGCTATGCATCGAAGAAAGCATTAGGACGTTCTTTACTGGCTTCTGCTTGGCTATATATGAAGCCAGCAGGATTGGTGCAGTGTCCTCTCCTGAAGGAGCTTTCTCCGCCATAACAAACTTTGTTGAATATAAATCTCGGCCAGAAGTTTCCTTCAGCTCATTGGGAAGATGTCTTCGTCTTTGGTTGAGGGTGCCAACCAGGGTTAGCCCTTCCTTGTACAACTGTGTGGCAAGTGGGATCGACGTATATAGCCTGTCCGTTGTAACATTTCTGTTGGACTTATAGTAGGGTCTCAAGAGATGAACAACGGACTCCTCAGGCGTTTTAGCTGGTTCGTCACCCACTTTACCACCATATGGCAACAGTTGCAAAATCATTTTTGTTTCGCAATCAGATAGCATTCTGATCAACAAACCATATTTCCCTGGTTTCGATTTTATATACAGACGAAATGCTGCGTTTCCCCTGAATAAACATAACATTTCGTCTATACAAAGTAAAGGGCCAGGGGTATAATTTTGTTCTAAAATGATGTTGATCATGTCAAACACTTCCCGTAGGGCTTCAACCTTATCAGGGTTGACTTGCCTTTCTGCTTCTCTCTCCTTCCTAGCTCTCCTGTCATCAAACCGGAGAAGAGTGAGCATAGCGCGGAATCTCCTCAAGGACATTCCGGCCCTATAGTAACTTTTCCCACAGTTTTCGTTCCAAAGTCGCTCTAAATCCTGTTTGGTGTCATTAAACGCCCCCATAGCTATAAGAATACCCAGGAAAGCGCGTAATTCCCATTTGTCGGTGGCCCTATAAAGATTTTCATCCTTTACTTGCTTTTCATGAATGAAATCTTGTGCGAATTCGTTTGTGTATTTTACAATATGCTCAACAACATGGTCCTGGAAATAAGCATCAAAACATTCCAGGACCGTTGAAGCTTCA
>JABUQX010034352.1:70000-110855 GCA_015478945.1 Trachelipus rathkii
CTATTGTCGTATTTAATATCATTTCCATAATCCCACTTCATACTGCTGGTCCGATCAAGGTAACTAGGTTAACTAGTTCAGTTGTGAAAAATCAGCGAGATTATTATCAGGATGATGTAAATCCATGGATGCTGAAGATGGTAGAGTTAAATAAAAGTGATCTACCTCTCCATGATTATAATATCAACTGATTAATGATTCTTAACTTCGCTTGCTTTTTATAACGTATTAAAACTTATCAGGATACCCTCGCCATCAGGCAGTAACGTTTAATCTTTTCCCTTACCTTTTGTATCCTAATATTTTTTTCAATTTTATTCGTGAGTTGCAGGATTGAACCTTAAAGTTTTGTAATTTCTTGTTTAATTTTAGTATAATGATGGTCGTAAATCCTCCAGATAATATAGCTTTAAACTGTCGCGGCTTAGCGGTCGGATATTGTGAACTTTAAAAAACTTCCGTAGTCACCTCGGCTTCAATAACCCTGTTCTGAATCTTTCTAGCTGTCGAGAATACTCTTACATAATACGTTTACCTTTATTCCTGAATTATCTTTTAATTTTTGTTTTTCTTTTTCAATCCGCTATACGACGTATAACCTCTCGTTTTTGACATTTCTAAAGGATTTGCCTTTAATAGTGTCTAATGCGTAAGACTGTTATACGGGAATTAAGGTCCAGAATCGTCCAGTATATCATATATTAAAGAGTGTTTCAATCTTGGTAAAATACTATGCAATGCGCTTTTAATTAGTACGCTGGATCCATTTTCAACTATATGCCGCTTTGTTTTACGGAAAAATCGTATTGTATAGCTGTATACCGCATATCTCCAGAAGCATACTCCTGAAACCCGCTACCACTTGACTCATTCCTCGAATCTGTCGCAAAATGATTTAGGGGTTCTCCGTTTCGTACTTTATAATTTCCAAGTACGGCCTTGGGCAACTGTAAGCCTGATCGTTTTTAATCTTTTAAGGGTTTCACCCATAGGTATTCTAGAGTAATAACATCAATAGTAAAAGCACGTATTGAAACCACATCATTATAAGAAACTTATATTTAAATCATTTCCGTTAAATCTAATTGCCACATCTCTATCGAACCTTGCTGCGGGCTAAGGTCTTACGTGTAAGGGAAAATTTTTTTCTTACAGCTTATGTAAGTAATGCCTCTTTCACCCTCTAATATATTTTTTAAACTCTTTTTTCTCAATATTAGGATGCCTTAAAGCAAGCAAACCTGTTGAACCCCCCAAAACTCATTCAGCTTCCCTTCAGGTAAGTAATATTTATCAACTACCTCCTTTGCCGCCATGTCAGCTACTGACCAACACATAAGCGGAATATATATATATATATATATAATTAATATATATATAATATATATACTTATATATAATATATATATATTAAGTATATATATATACATATAAATACTAATATAGTATAATATATATATATATAATAAAATAATAAAAATAAATAAGAAATTAATAAAATAACATTAAGAGTAAACATACAACTATCATTTAGGGAATATAATAAAATAATAATAAATTTATATTATAAAGAAATAAAAGAAAATTGAATAAGGAATACATCGGAATTGTTAAAGAGATAAAATTTCTTTATTAATTTAACAATCCGCGCTGTAATACTTAGACAATGATAGAAATTTACAGTAATAATAATTACTGTAATTGCATCTAGAATTGCTTGCCGTCGTCTCGATGTAAAGAATCTAAGCCTACCTTTTCCCCTCACCCTTAATGAAGGAGCTACGCCATTTCTGCAGCTGAACATCTTCAGAGTATGATTTTACATCGTCGCGGCCAATTTTCCGTCGTTCCATACATGAGTAAATACGACCTAAGGTCTACACAACTTCTACTCATCTCTTAGCAACGTTGTTAGAGTTAAACATAAAACTATCACTATAGATACCGTAAACCAATCGATACGCTGTGTGTATGAGGTCCTCCAAGGTATTCGTATCTTCTAATCTATGTAGGAATTCTTCGTTCATCTTTAGGAACATCTCAATAGATTCTTTACCGCTTATTGTAACAGCGTGTGCACTTGATGAGAAAACAGATGATGCATTACGCAACCAACAGCCTATATGTATCCTCGGAATGTTTTCGTGTAAGGAAAAAACCAAGGTTAAACGTTTGTGATCGTCAGGACCACCCTGTGATACAGATAATGCCCATTCATTTAACAAACTGAGGTTCATGTAGTCTTTGGCTACCCAGTCCGAAACAGCTTCCATGATGATACTGAGACTTTCAACCGAGATGAATAAAGGTTTGTTATAAGTTGGCAGGGGGGATAAGCAGGTGATGTAACGGTCACCTGATGGCCTTCGTCTAAAACGCAAGATAATAGAGCAATGCTGATGCACCACAGACCAAGACGTTAGCTCACTGACCGTGATATTTCTTACTAGACACGTCATTTTGGTTGTAACACAACTACTAACCATAGGAAGGCGGGAATACAAATATATGGTGATTTAGAGTGAGCGTGGGGCTTATATATGCATGAATAGAGGTGGGCGGAGCACTTATCTAGAGGCTCCGCCCTTTTTACTGTCTTACGTTACCATCAGCCCAATCATCTGGATATAGAGGCTTAAGACAGTTATGATGGTGAAACATAAGAGGCGGAGTTACACTTTAGGCCAATTGAGTGTAACCTCGTTCTTCAGTAATATGAGCAAGAAATGAGCCGGGTATTTCCCTGCGTATATCTTGCTACGATGTCTGTTATCTGCATATTTCTATGATAGAGAGTGACACAATTTGTAATCTTGTATTAAATGCGCGTAAGTGTATCAATAGCATTCTTACACAGTTCGCGCTAATGTTCATTTTCGTCTTTTTTCTTATCACTTGTGACTAACTTATTGTTTTGCCTCTTTCGTACTAACTGTAATATTTCCCTTGTTAGAGCAGTCGTTCATGTAGGACCGTACAGGTTCCGGAACCGATGAGTTGATTATCCCAATCCTGTAGCCTCTGCTTATTATGAATTAAGCTCCGAGGGAAATTAATACCCTGTAACTCGCGTTTAATGATATCCCATCCTGGTATAGGCTTCTTTTTCCAATCCCGAGCTAAGTCTGAGACCAAGTCTACTATATTTGAGCCCTGCAATGGCTGCTCATTAACTACAATCTGACCCAATTCGTTCCAATTTAGTTGATCTTTTAAAGTATCATATAATGCGTTTCCTTTATTCTTCAATGTAGGTGGCAAGCTGTTTTCTAAAACCTTTTTAAAATCCTTTCTTTCATAGTCCCTTTGTGAAACTTCATTTGAAACAGGATGCATTCCTGTATACTTGTCTTTGACTTCTAATAATTTTTGTAATATTTCCTGATATTTCATCCTTTTCGTGTCTACATTAACTTTTGAAGTTAATATTTCTGCTAATTCCTTTTCAAAAATACGTATTTGTTCAACTCGCGGATCGAGTAGTGTTTCGGGAAGAGGTTGAGGAATAACCAAAGAATTATCCTGTAGCTTTGTATATTGTTCGAAGGGGATTACTACAGCCTTCTTCATTCTTACGCGTGATTCCCTGTTAACAGTTTAGACAACAAAGGCCCAACTACTGAGAAGAGTAATGGAAGGAAAACCCCTCCCCCCTGTTGTAACAGTTTCTTTTTATGCTTTAAATTCTTATTCGTCTTAACTTTACGGACTAGTTTACGAATGATGTTGCTGTGACGACGTAACTTTCTCTTCTGATCAGCTTTCAATGGTATAACCTGTTTTACCATATTTAAACAGATCTCACAGATACAGTTTACAAAGGTGGTGTTTTTTTTAGTAATTTCTCTTTTTCTTTTTTACTTAGTTTCTTATATTTTTTCATCAACGGTAAATATTTCTTTATCAACATTATTCAGGAATATAAACAGTTTCGATTTCGGAAGGTAGAATGTTTGTGCGGAGTAACACTCTGTATGTGTTTTTAGGGTGAAGTTCGCACATCAAATAACCGTGGGGGATCGAAGTAACCTCTTTATATACTTTTAAGAACTCTTTCCTTTGAAGGGGGAATTGACTGGCTAGCACGTTGATCTGACTCATATCGCGTCTCTGCCCGAAAAGAATCAAGTACTGGGTATTCAATGAGATACTACGCATATGTTTACTTTGGTGAAAAATGTTCTGTGTAATAAGAACACTGAGATATTTAGATGGTGAGAATAAACTGTAAATGTTGTTTCTGCTATCTCAATATTCACCTTATGCATGAGGTCATCCAGTATTATTCACCTTATGTCTTTTATGTTCTCTACGATTTCGTCATAGGATGCCTTCATGAATGAATAAGGTTTTTATATCCGTTGAAAAATTTGCTTGAAATACCGTTATAACACCATAATTATTTTCACAGTGGCTCTTTCAAAATAGTCTCTAATTCACTTAATAAGTCTAGTATTGCAAAATGTTTTTCCGTCATCAGTTGGACCGGCTATAAGACATTTGCAGGTGTACGGAAGCATGAATTTACATACCATCCTCTCACTGCTCGGTAGCGCATTAGTTTCAGTAAGCGATGTAGTATACATAAGTTTGCCTTTTAAATATATTTTATACGTTAACCTGAAGGTCGTTCTATCGCTTATTTCAAACTTTAACTCTTTTTCAAGGCTTTACAAATAATCGGCAACTCGTCAGAGTTTTCCAAATAGGTAATTACTCTTAGACATGCACGCATTCCTCCTAATATATAGTGTGAAAAGATCACGTATAGAAATCATAGCATGTTTATTTTCTGGCCCGTCAGTGTAAATAGAATCACACCATTGTTTTTTAAACATTGAAATAAATTTATACATGTCTATGGATCTCAAGAGTATTCAGTTAATATCTTTAGAGTTACCCGCAAGCATTTTCTTAAATGTGTAGTAATTCCTCATACAACATATAATGTGCCGTATTTAACGTGATTACTCAACAGTCAGCCCCTTGCAACTCTGTAAATAATATCCCTCTTGCGAGAGTCTTGGTCATATTACTTCAACTGTTGTACTTCCTGTAATAAAGAATTCCGAACGGGTGCGTTTAAATCGGTACAGCGATTATACGCTTCTCCTACCTCGCGACCTCCATCTGATATGTTATGTTTCTTTGAAAAACTCGATAGTGAGTTGTATTAGGTTCCCTCGTTACAATCTCGTGGTGATAACTACTTTTGTGTCCCGAATAACTGTCCGATGGATTACGGCCCTGCGAAATGAATGTTTTTGGCCTGTAACATACATAAGCTAGTTCTTCTGTATTCATAAATTACCGCTTTGGCTATCTATAGTTTTGTACGGACAGCTAGTACAACGTGTAGAAATTCACTACCTTCGGTCTTCTTTCTTATAAATCAATTGAAAAACTCCATATGGCTTGGAAGAATTTCCTCCCACTGTACTGTCCCTGTATACGAGATTGAAAACGCTGTTCTAATCCTGATGATGAACACAGTGAAAATAGCAAGGGTTTCTTTATCACAAGGCTTCGATAGACGACTGTCTTTACTTTTTACTTGTCGGCTCTAAAGGTTACGAATGGAACTGGAGGGTCACATCAGAAATATATATATAACCTCTATCTAGGTAGAGTATCATAAAGAGGTTTGGATTTATTTATATGCTATTCATTCTTCTAGGTGCCTACAACACCACGGCTTTTGAAATCCCGACCTCACCACGGATGCATTTACTTAAACCAGTCGCGTGTCCTGATATGGCTGTGTACAATCAGATTTAAATCTGGTTTTAAATGTTCGGTCCGCCGGCCAACTTCCAAGGAGTCGCTTAATAGGCAACAATTTGAAGCGATATGCAATATCAATGGTGGGCGACCCAAAAGGCGGATCCACGGGACAGTCGATTACCAATTAGCGATGCACCTTTAGAGTTTATAGTAACTGGATCGGGACTTTTACATCGATCCCTGTGACATCCATTTATACTTGAAAGTGAAACTTTTATCAGAAGGGAAGCGACCTACCTACATCCGATGATCATGTTGTTTACACTGAAAGAGAACCTTCTTGTATAAACCGCTTTCAGCACAGTTGGAAATATTACCCACTTAATGAAACACCTGTTATTTCAGCTACAGCTTATGACATTTACAAATGTGACATTAACAATCATTCTACAGATTTACCCAGGGAAGGTAGCGGTTAACAAATTGGATTGGGAGATTATTAATGATGCTGGTGATTATGCAGGGTGTAAAGTCTAAAAATCTTGTTCTCCAGCTCGTATCAATGGGTATCTTTGCGGTGAGGAAAAATGTGATTTTTCAATTTACAAGATGTCTGTTAGCGTGTGATCTTCACTTGCTACATACAATATGAGTCCTCCAACAATTTGAAAAAATTGGGATGGGTGGAGTTACTCGCGTAGCACCGCTTTTAGTGCTTACTTTCAATGCAAACTGTGGTGCAGACCTAGTCAATTTCAACTTAAGTTCCACACCTGGGAGTAGAAGTCGTTCCTGATTAAGTAGATCCCCCATTAGTCGACCGTAAAATTCGTAGGTGTTACTTGGAGATTTCGCTGCCCTGTCAATATGCTTATCTACATCTTTAAAGCTGTAGAACCACAGGAATTGCAGGTGGGATTGGATTCGCATCTTTCACTAAATTTAAAAGATTGTTAATGTAACATTTGTTAGGGGTATACAGGCTGTAGCTGAATTAGACCAAGGTGTTTCAATTAAGGATCATTTCACTGCTGAAGCGGTATATCAAGAATTACTCTCAGTGTAACAACAATGATGCATCGGATTAGGTAGGTCGCTTCCGTCTTCTGATAAAAGTTGTCAAATAACAGCACAAGAGCACACAAGGCCACTGTCACAGGGACGGAGTGTAAAAGTCCCCGATGCCATGTTACTAAATATAACTCAATAAAGGATATGCCATCGCTATTGGTAATCACGCGAGGTGAGTGGGTAGTTGCGATAGATACGTAATTGCATATTAAGCTAGACTCAAGCTTGAGTTGGCAGCGGTATCATTAAAAAAGATTTTATTCCTGATTTAACAACAGCCATCAGGAACGCACTGGTTAAGAAATGCATCTGGTCGGGTTCAAAAGCTTGCCTATATTGAATGACATAGGCAAAGTAATATTCACACCTCTTAGTATTACTCTACCTTGAGATAAGGTTATAGTAACTATTCCTGATGAAGCCCTCATTTCCATTGAACCTTTAGGCGAGTACAGATAGTGTTATCCGAACCTTCGTGATAAAAACCCTTGCTATATTTTTATACTAGTGTTCATCATGGTTAGGAATCTTAGTCCGTTTCTATCTCTACGAGACAGGAAAATTGTACCAGTGGAGGAAAATTCTCCCAGCCTATGGAGTTTCAATTGTTTATAAAAGAAGACCCGAAGGTAGTGAATTTTACACGTGTACTAGCTTCCCGCTACCAAACGTGATTATCGTAACTAGCTAAAACAGAGGTATTGTATGAATACGAGAAGACTACCCTTAATGTATCGCATGTTAATCAGCGATATACATCTCCAGCTGCAGCAGGGGACCGTAAACCCATCGAGGACAGCTATTAATATTTCACGGAGACAAAAGTAGTTATCACCCCGAGTGTACGAGGAAACCTAATACGAACTCACTATCGAGGTTTTCAAAGAACATAAACATATCAGAATGGAGGTCCGATTATCGGAGAGAGTACAATCGTTTACATTTAATACGCACCAGGTTACGCGAAATTTTTTCTTAATTACAGAAATACAATACGTTGAAGTATACAGTGACCAAGGATTCGCAACGTAGGAGTTTTATTCACAACTTACACAGAGAGTAAGCAAAAGGGAATGACCCACTGTAGTGAGAACCTTAAACCGTATATACGTGCATCATCTAAATTTTCGATCCAATGAGCGAAATACACACAATTTACACGAAATGGCTTCGCGCGCGGCTAACTCTGAAGATATCTATTGAAGTACGTGCTGAATCACATTAGACATTATAAACTTCTATTTCAATGTATTAAAATAACAATGGGTGATTTCTCATTCTACACCTGACGGGCCAGAAAAATAAACATGCTATGATTTCTATACGTGATCTTTTCACATATATATTAGGAAGATGGCTGAACATTGATACTAAAACGAATACCTATTGGAAAATCGATCACTGAACCCGACGGTGGCATATATTTTGGTAAGCCTTCGAAAGAGAAATAAGTTTGTAAATAAGCGTAGAACGAACCTTTCAGGTTTAACGTATAAATATATTTTAAAAGGAAATCTATGTACATCTACTATCCTTTACTGAACTAATAGCTGAGCGCGGAGCAATGGAGGATGTGTGTAAATTCATGTTCCGTACACTGCAAACATTGTCTTTAATAGCCGTCCAAGCTGGATGCGAGAAAAACATTTGCAATACTAAAATTATTAAGTGAATTAGAGATATTTGAAGAGCCACCTGTGAGAAATAATCATGGTGGTTTTATAACGTATTTCCAAGAAAGTTAACGAATTACTCAGAAACCTATTCATTTTCATGAAGGCATCTATGATATTAGATCATTGGACAATATACAAGGACATAAAAATAATACTGGACGACCTCATGCATAAGGTGAATATTGAGGTAGCAGAAACATTTACAGTTTATTCTCACCATCTAAATATCTCAGTGTTCTTTATTACACAGAACATTTTTCACCACAGCAAGCATATGCGTAGTATCTCATTGAATACCCAGTACTTGATTCTTTTCGGGCAGAGACGCGATATGAGTCAGATCAACGTGCTAGCCAGTCAAATGTTCCCCCTTCAAAGGAAAGAGTTCTTAAAAGTATATAAAGAGGTTACTTCGATCCCCCACGGTTATTTGATGTGCGAACTTCACCCTAAAAACACATACAGAGTGTTACTCCGCACAAACATTCTACCTTCCGAAATCGAAACTGTTTATATTCCTGAATAATGTTGATAAAGAAATATTTACCGTTGATGAAAAAATATAAGAAACTTAGTAAAAAAGAAAAAGCGAAATTACTAAAAAACACTGCATTTGTAAACTGTATATGCGAGGTCTGCTTAAATATGGTAAAACAGGTCATTCCATTGAAAACTAGTCAGAAGGTGAGGTTACGTCGTCACAGCAACATCATTCGTAAACTTATCCGTAAAGTTAAGACGAATAAGAATTTAAAGCATAAAAAGAAACTGTTACAACAGGGAGGCGGAGTTTTCCTTCCAGCGTCCGCTTTTTCTCGGCATACTCTTTCCATTTTCTAAGGAAGGTGAGGTACTTCGTCACACAGCCCCAACCATCATCCTCGTTAAAACCCGTCCGTCAAAGTTACATGACGAATAACGAATTTAAAGTGCAATAAAAAGAATACTGTTTATACACGACCGGGTGAGGGGTTTTCCTTCCATTCTCCATTCTCAGTAGTTTGGAGCCGTTGTTGTCTAAAACGTGTTTTATACACGGGAATGCACGCGTAAGAATGAAGAAGGCGGTAGTAATCCCCTTCGATCAATATACAAAGTTACAGGATAATTCTCTGGCTATTCCCCAACCTCTTCCTGAAACACTACTGGATCCCCGAATTGAGCACAAATACGTATTTTTGAAAAGGAATTAGCAGAAATATTAACTTCAAAAGTTAATGTAGACACGAAAAGGATGAAATATCAGGAAATATTACAAAAATTATTAGAAGTCAAAGACAAGTATACAGGAATGCATCCTGTTTCAAATAATGAAGTTTCACAAAGGGACTATGAAAGAAAGGATTTTAAAAAAGGTTGTTAGAAAAACGAGTTGCCACCGTACATTGAAGAATAGGAAACGCATATGATGATACTTTAAAAGATCGAACTAAATTGGATAACGAATGTGAGGTCAATTGGTAGAATCTAATGAGCAGCCATCCGTGCAGGCCTCTAAATATACGTAGAATCATATGAGCTCTCAGACTTAGCTCCGGGATTGGAGAGAAAGAAGCCTATACCAGGAAATGGAAATCATTATAAACGCGAGTTACAGGGTATTTAATTTCCCTCGTTGAGCTTAATTCATATATAAGCAAGGTACAGGATTGGGATAATCAATCATCGGTTTCCGAACCTGTAGGTCCTAATGAACGACCTTACAAGGGAAATATACATAGTAAAGAGCAAACAATAAGTAGTACCACAAGTGATAAGAAACAAAGCGCAAATGAAAATTAGCGCGAAACTGGTTAGAATGTAATATCACATTTTACGCGCATTTATGAATACAAATAGATCAAATTTCCACTCTCATCATAAATACTGCAGAAACAGAATCGTGAGGATATACAACGCATACACTTAGTGCCTCATTATCTTGCATAAAGGTTATACAAGTAGACAACTAACGTCCCAAATTAGCCTAAGAAGATGTAACTCCGCCTCCTTAACTGTTTCACCATCATACTCTTAAAGCCTATCAGATAGTTGCTATGGAACGTAAGACAGTAAAAGGGGGCGGAGCTATAACAGATAAGTCTCCCGCACCTCTTATTCATGGTATATAAAGCCCCACGCCTTCACTTATTAAAACTCAACTGCCACATATCATGTGCTTGTATTCCTCAACGCCTTTCCCGTATGGTTAGTAGTTTGTGTACAAACCAAAATGACGTGGTCTAGTCAAGAATATCAACGGTCAGTGAGCTAACAGTCTGTTCTGTGGTGCATCAGCATTGGGCTATATTTTTATTCTGCGTTTTAAGACGAACGAATCCATAAAGGTGACCCGTTACAGATAGCCTGCTTTATCCCCGCCTGCAACTTATAACAAACCTTTATTCAATCTCGTTGAAAAGTCATCAGTATCATTGTGGCAGCCTGTTATCAGAATTGTGCATCTTCTGCGACTTACATCGAACCTCAGTTTTTGTTAAATGAATGCGCGATCATCGTATCAGCTTAGGTGTTTGCTCCTGAGGCGAACACAAACGATTTAACCTTGAATTATTTTTCATTACACTAGAAACATTCCGAAGGATTCATGTAGCTGTATGCCTTCGATCGTTCATGCATTCATCTGTTGCTGCATCAATGTGCGACACGCCGTAACAATAAGTGGTAAATGAAGCACATCGAGTCTTTGTTCCCTAAGAATGCAACTGAAGAATTCCTACATAGATTTAGAAGATACGAAGTACATTGAGGAAAACTCATACACAGCAGCTTATCGATTGGTTTACGTATACTATAATGATAGTTTTATTCAATGTTTAGACTACACTAACTACCTGTTTTGCATAAGAAGATATGGAGGCTTTGCAAGACTATTGTCGTTTACACCTCATGATAGGAACGATTGAAATCGGCCCGCAACGATGTTTAAAAATCATACTTCACCGTAAGCATCCTTCTAGCTTTCAGATAATGATATCTCCTTCATTTATCAAGTGGGTGAGGGAAAGTCAGTGACCTTTAGATTTCCTACAACGTCGCAGACCACGCAAGCAATTCTAGAATGCATTAAACTAATTTAGTTATTACTTGTAAAGGTGATGGTGACTGACGAGTCTGATGTTACAATAATTACCCTGACTACGCTATTGTAAATAAAATCTTTTTACGTAGTTATATTTACCATTTTTCACTTGTTATTCCTTCTATTGTTCTCATGTTTCTAATTAGCATACTCAGTGGGTCACATAAATAATCTTTGAACTTAACTTATTACATGTAACTATTTAAATTATTTTGTCATTAAATAGTTACTATTTTAGTAGAATTATAAGTTTAATCTACTTTATTGTTATTAATTTCCAATTTACTATTGTATCTATAAATTTTTATCCTGATTCTAGAGTTAACTCATACATATCAATCAACTTATTATAGTCTGATAATATGAGCAACTTCTTACACTAACTTATATAATCATTATTATATAGATACTATATCGTGATAGATATTATATATCTAGATATATGATATCATCCCTATGATATATTATTCTTAATATATATATTATAGTCATATTACTATATAGTTATATGCCATTCCCGCTTCATGGTTCGTTGGTCCAGTAGCCTGACATGGCGGCAAAGAGTAGTTGTAATACCCTTACTTTGTTAAACCTGATGGGAACCTAATAGTTTTGGGGGGTTCAACAGGTTTGCTTTAAGGCATCCTAATAGTTGAGAAAAAACGAGTTAAAAATATTAGAAGGTGAAGAGGCATATTACTCTAGCAATTAAGCTGTAAGAAAAAGAATTTGAATCGCTACAGCGTAAAGACCGATACAGACCCCAGCAGGTCGATAGTGTGTGGCAATTAGATTTAACGGAATGATTAAATATTAGTTCTTATAATAAGATGGGTTATCAATACGTTGCCTTTTTCTCGATTGAGTTATAACTCATAGATACCTATCGTTGAAACCCTTAAAGAATAAAGATCAGCTACCAGTCTCAAGGCTCTGTAACTTGAAACATTATTAAAGTACTGAACGGCAGAACCCCTAAATCATTTTCTTTTTGGGACTGAGATTCAGGAATTAGGTAGATTCGAAAAGGTAGCGGTTTCAGGACGTATGCCCTCTGGGAGTATGGTAACTAATTGCACTTTACAATTATCATTTTCTCGTAAACAAAGCGGCTAACATATTGAACAGAGTCCAGCGGTACTTATTAAAGAGCGCAATGCTGATAGTAGTTTTTATACTGAAGGAATGATTCACACCTGGGTTAAAATTTATGATTGATAATACTGAAACCGATCTTAGCTTTATTCCTATAACAGGTTTCTACTACCATACGAACTATAAAGGCAACTCCTTCTAGAAATCGCTCAAAAAATTCGCACGAGGATTATCCCCGTCGCTATAGGGAACCTACAATATAAAAAACAAAAATAAAAAAGATTAATATGCACGACAGGTCAAAGAAAAACGATTTTAATGTAAGATGAATCTCGAAAACAAGCAGAAGAAAAGATTCAGAAAAGAAGTTAAAAGGCCGGGTGGAACTTACCGAAGTGTTTTAAAGCTTCACAATACCGAAACCAGCTAAGCCGCGGACCAAGTTCCTAAAGTCTATTATTTTATCTCGGAGTGATTTTAAATGGTGAAGAAAATATTAGAGGGGAATGTGAGGGTATTATAGGGTTGCATAACCCAACGATGTAATACAAAAAGTCCTTAGCGTTCATGGAGCTCCATACGCAAGAGCCCTCACGAATATATAAATTGAAAAAGGATATTTTAGTACAAAAGGTTAAAGTGAAAAACAATACCCAACTAGGTACTGCTGGTTGAATGGCGACGGGTACCTAAGTTTGTCATTACATTACTTTATATTTGAGAAGCAAGCGAAGTTAAGAATCATTATTCAAGTGATATTATAAGATCATGGAGAGGTTTAGATCATTTCTATTTAACCTACCATCTTCGCATCCATGGATTTACATCCTTGAATAATCAATCCGCTGACATTTTCACAACTGAACAGTAGTGTAACTCCTGATGTTTTTTACCTTGACCGTTCCAGAGTAATGAAGTGGGACTGTATGCTGAAATGATATTAAGATACGGAACCATAAATTTACCCACCTTGTCCTATTCTGGATGACAGTGTACAGAAGTGTAGAATGTGTGTTGAAACTATATTACAAGTGGAAGGTACCCGTTTTCCTGTAAAAGGACTTCAGATGCCAAAGGTAAATCGAGAAGAGTAGCATCACTTTTTCTTGCTACAAATTGAAGGAATGACTTCACTTGAAGAATTTGTGTTTTGCTTCTGCGAAAGGCATTATTTTAATTCATTGTACCTGCTAGTTTTCCAGTCATTTAACCGTATCTTTTGCATGTTGCAGTATTAATGGTTTTAGAGGTTTGGGTGTGTACAGGGGAACTGATTTATGCGATGCCAATGTATAGGATTTATATTAAGTAATAATATCATTAAGATCAGAAAAGACACAAGTGCGGGTTTGATAGCAAAACCGACGAAATAAACCCCGTGACCATGTTTTTTCTAGAGCGATCACAATGGCAGAGAAAACATATTCGTAGACGTGATGCTGAGTTGGATATACTTCACGATAATCCCTACTATGCTTTGAAGAGAGTATACTTTCTGTCGAGATAGACCCTTAACTTGGCATGAACAAAAAGATGACGCGATCGAGTGCTGCTTATACATGTACCCACCCCGAGATGCTCATCCGCAAACCTGGTATAGGCTGTACATCATACACGTCGATGTTTATTCACATCAGTATCTGGTAGGGAACGCTTGTACAAGCCCCTTTGGTTACGGTGGTACCACTACCTGATATGGCTAAACACCTTATCCATAATGAGCAGTTAACATTCCATCTAAGTACTAAGCGACAAATATGTTTGCTGGCACATATCAAATATACATTAACAGAACCTGGTGGAGAGGAAATGGTGTCCGTTTTTACACCGGGAAGTCTAATTTTGTAAAATATGACACGTACGGCGGAAAAGGCTATTACTAGACCTTGTAATTCTTCGAAGACAATCTCGGAACTGGTGAGAGGACAGGGTTATTACATCCTATTTAAATCATGCGATAGTTGTTTCCGCTCATTCAATAACTATCCTTGTCTGTATAGTTTAGTTAAAATGAAGAAACTCCCATCTAGCATGTCTGTTGGGGGAACGATGGGTTTGAGAAGGGGGTACTTTTGGTTGGCTCTAGACAATCCCAACGAGGACCATGGCGTATCTGTTTCCTTTGCACTGTCTATTTAGAGGTGCATGCTCCTCTTTGGAAAACGCCAGCGGCGACCGTATATCAGGGAAAAAAGCTGTTAAAAGCAGGTAATAGAAACATTCGATGATATCTGCTAAGCCGCGTGACGATGCAAAAGTTTATGCTCTAGAAAGCGGCGAAATAGCACGTCTTCAGATCGTGTTATGTTGAAAGATGACGTCTAAACGGGAAATACACTCAGGGAAAAAAAATGAACCGGGCCAGGGCGTGTAAAGCCGGGAAGAAACAAGGTCCTCAAGGTCAGTCAAGCGCGCTCCAAGTTCCAAACAAGTGTGAGAAAACATTCGACGACCAATAATATTAGAAAAATAAAACGAAGTAAGCGGAAACGGAAGCAAGCAGGCTCTCGGTTATGCACTAAAAGCAAGACGAATAAGACAGGTGTACAGAAAACGTAAAAAACGCAAAAAAAAAACACAGAAGACGTTAAAAATCACAAGAGGGATAGGATTTTTTCATTGCAATATAAACTTAAAATTAAATAAAATAATTTATGATTAACGAAGAAGGCCTTAACGTTTCCCGGACCCAACATTCTCGTCACAGCTACCTGACTCTATGCCATTTATCTTAAAGTGCCTCTTTGAAGGTATCGTTTAATGTATTTTAAAGCTAGAATTCCCGTGCACTCAAAGCTTTAGTTTTATTGTTCATGAAATTCTAAAAATGATGTAATTTTACGCAATAAAAGAATATTTTTATAATAGCGTTTCAGATGAAGTGTTCCTCATGTGTAATCCAACGTTGTATTTTAAAAAGAAAACTATAGCGTATAATATTTACTGTATATATAGTATATATATATTATATATATGATATATATAATATATATAATATATATATAATCATATACATGAATATATATACGAGTTTATCATTTATTTTGTATTTATTTTATTATTTTATTTTTTATTAATATTTAATATTTTTTATTATATATTTAATATTTTATATTTTTAATTAATAATATTAAAATATTATTTAATATATATATATATATATATTATACATTGCATGAACGCAATTAATAAGATGGTAAACAAAGAACATTAATGGGAAGATAAAGAAAACTGCCTTCTCTGGGATCGAACCACCGCATGTTGCGACTGAGAACGATATACTCGATGTTCA
This sequence comes from Trachelipus rathkii, assembly GCA_015478945.1. Classification (NCBI taxonomy): domain Eukaryota; kingdom Metazoa; phylum Arthropoda; class Malacostraca; order Isopoda; family Trachelipodidae; genus Trachelipus; species Trachelipus rathkii. The sequence continues at coordinate 85,941 of JABUQX010034352.1, forward strand.
TACCTTCTTTTCTTACTATTTATTTATATATATATATATATTATATATATAATATATATATATATATATTATAATATATATATATATATATATATATATATTTAACATAACACTTAATTATAAAAAATAAATATAAATTAAAAATTAAAAAAAAAAAAAACGTGTTTTGAATTAACAAACACTATTTTCGTATATAACTATATATATAACTATATATATATGTAAAGTAACATTTAATAATAAGAATAAATAAAAATAAATATAAATAAAAATATAAATAAGAAATAAAAATAAATAAAAAATAAAAATAAATATATATGATAGTATATATATAATATATATAATATATATATATATATATGATATATTATATATATATATATTATTTGAACTTAAATAATATATATATTATATATATAGTATATATATATATATAATTTCGTATATATATATATAGATGTTTAATCTATAATAATATATATTAAAAGTAAACATTTAATAAAAAAATAAATAAAATTAAATATAAATAAAAAAAAAATAAAATTTAGTAGTAATTGATTAGTAGAAGATAAAAAGCGAAAAAAATAAAGTTGTGCGAAATATATATAGTATATTATGATCATCTGTGTATTATATATATATATATCATATATATATATATATTTGAAACTTAATATATAATATAATATATATTATATATATAATTATATTATTATATATATATAATCTATATATATATATATATATATATATATTTGAACTTAATAATATAGTAATATATATAATATATATATATATATATATATATATATTATGATATATATATATAATATATATATATATTAATATATATATATATATATATATATAAAATAACATTTAATATAAAAATAAGTAAAAATAAATATATAAATAAAAATAAAATAAATAAACTAAATAATAACAATAAAATAAAAATCTTTTTCATTTCAGAATATATATATACTATAAATTTTAAACACTTAAAGCGATAATTTATTTATTGTACATTCGCAAATGCATCCTAAAACTTATTAATACAAAATGTTATTTAATTACGGTTACTTGTTAAAGAATAGGACCGCCCTTTTAATATATATATATATTATAGTAGTATATTTTACAATATATATTATATATATATATATCATAATATAATTTATATATATTATATATATAGTTATATTTTTATAAATTTGAATACACTTAATAGCGGTAATTATCTAAGGGTATTGGAAAAACTTTATGATAAAATTTCGGTAAACTTGTTAAGACATAAAGACCGACAACTTTAGATATATATATATTTATATATTATATATATATATATATTATATATACATTATATATATATTATATATATATATATATTAACACTCAGTAAAAGCTAAAATTTATCTAAGGTATGGAAAACTTAATAATAAAATTCGGATCTTGCTAAAATAATATCTGCCCTTTAATAATATTAATATATTATATTATATATATATATATAATATATATATATTAGTAGTAATATAGTATATAGTATATTACACTCAGTAAAAGCTAATAATTTATCTAAAGGGTATTGGCAAAAACTTAATAATAAAAATTCGGATCTTGCTAAAATAATATCTGCCCTTTAGATATATATATATATAGTATATATATGATATAATGGTTGTATATATATGTATAAAAGGTTTTAGAAAACAGCTTACCACCTACATTGAAGAATAAAGGAAACGCATTATATGATACTTTAAAAGATCAGTTAAATTGGAACGAATTGGGTCAGATTGTAGTTAATGAGCAGCCATTGCAGGGCTCAAATATAGTAGACTTGGTCTCAGACTTAGCTCGGGATTGGAAAAAGAAGCCTATACCAGGATGGGATATCATTTTAACTACAATCTGACCCAATTCGTTCTAAATTAGTAATATATATATAATATACTATAATTTATATATATTATATATAGTATAGTATATATATATTTATATCTATAGTATATATAATATATATAATATATATAATATATAAATATATATATAAGTATTATATATATATATATATATATATATATATAGATTTATATATGAAAAACAATATAGTATTATATATACACTCAAGTAAAAGCTAATAATTTACTAAAGGGTGATTGCAAAAACTGTAACTAGATAAAACTATCGGAATCCTTCTAAAATAATATCTGCCCCTTTAATATATATATATATATATATATTTATATATATATATATACATATATATATTATAAATTATATATATGATATATAAATATATATATATAGCTATAATATCATATATATATAAATAGTGTATATGTATATGTTATATATATTATATATATATATTATATATATAGTATATTATCATATATATATAATGTTATAATAATATACTATATATATTATTTATTAATATATGATTATATATAATATATATATATATATATATATTATATAAATTAATATATATATATTATATACTAATATATATAATATATATTAAAGAAATGGATGTTATTTTACCAAGACGCTTACCTGAATAAATATTCTGTCGTTGATAATACCTTTCAGACTGAAATGTGAATCTTTATCGATGGTAGAGTTTAACAACTTTTTAGTAATCACGGCTATTGCTGATGCTTGTTTCTTGACGAAACTTCAGTACTTTTATAACACAGTACATAGGGTAGGGGGGAGGGTCTCCCATCCCGGGACCCCGCCCATCTAACTCAGGTTTTGAAGTTCCGATACAATTTACATTTGTATATTTTTGAACATGAAGCGTATAATCCTTTACCTAAGTAAACAACTAAAATCGGATTTGAGAGGTTTCGAAGATGCCGAGTAAACAGATAAAAGTGTTTTTATAATTAAAAATATATTAACCATATCTTCTTCAAAGTAGGGTGAGGACCTTTTTGAAAAAGATGTAGGTAATACATTTTTAATTATTGAAAGTCAAATAAGCAGAACAGGATTAACGTTGTATTCAGCAAAAGGCTATCTTTATGACCTATCACCTGAAAAAGTATTTTATTTGTTTTTCTCAAAAGACCTCAAGTTAATTAAAATTTTATCTAATTACGCAGGCCATAAAATGGTTTATTCTTTTTATATCTTAAATAAACATCTTTAGAAGGAAAATCCTTTTATATTTGAAAAAGGTCATCGTATGTTTCTCTAATGCGATTAGGTTATTTACATAGGTCATAAAATGGTTTCCTTCTTTATGAGCATCCATCAGGCTAAAAGATCAAGCTGGTCTTATTTTATTTGTTTTTTCTCAAAAGATCTAAGTTAATTAAAAATTTTATCTAATTACACATGCCATAAAAGGATTATCCTTCTCAGGTTTAATCTTTTTATATTTGAAAAAGGTCATCGCGTGTTTCTCAAATGAGCTTAAGTTATTTACATAGGTCATAAAAATGCAAATAATGTAAATATTACAATTCGTAAATGTGATTCGTTAAGGCTATTATTGGAGGCGTGGCGATAGATGGCACGTGGATGCGTAGAGCTATGCGCGAAGTTTCGCCATAGAACGTTGCGCGCGCACAGCTCGAGGGCTAAATATCTCTCTCTCTCTCTCTACTCTCGGAGTGTCGGTCGTCGTCTTCGTTCTCAATTGTCTCTCCTCTCCTCTCTCTCTGTCTCTCTCCTCCATCATTTCTCTCTCATGTCCTCCTTACACTCCTCAGTCCTCTCTCATCTCGCAATTCTCTCATATCTATATATAAACTATTTCATATATATAATTATATATATAGTATTATTGTATAACTCTTACTGTATTATTTATCCTTATATATATAAAAATACTGCATAAGATATTTATTATATCACTTTTTATTCTTTAATGCGCTTTAACTTTCAACATCAACTTTCTTAAAAAACGGGGTAAGACCAAAGAGAGGTACAATGAAAGATAGTGGTGTAAAGTGGTAGGTGAAGGCTGGAATGGAAGGTTAGGGTGTCAAGAGTGTAAAGGTGAAAAGTGGGTGAGACGGCTTTAGGTTGTTAAGGTGTAGGTGAAGGCGGGTGGGGGCTAGAGGTGCAGGTGTAGGTGAAGGCGGGTGGAGGTAGTGCAAGGTGTAGGTGTAACGGTGTGGTGGAGGCCCTAGGTGTGACGGTGTAGGTGAATGGTGGGTGGAGGCTCGGCTGGGGTCAGGTGTATATGGTGAAGCGCGGGTGGAGGCTAGGTGTAGGTGCTAGGTGAAGGCGGGTGGAGGCTGGTGGTAGGTGTAGCGTGAATGCGCGGGTGGAGGCTAGGTGTAGGTGGGCTGACGGATGGGAAAACAACGCGGCTGCGCAAACGAAACGCTCGCGGCGGGCCGGGAAAACGCGGGCGTCGGAAAATGCGCTCTGCGGGCGCACTGCGAGGCGGGGTGGCGGGAACGACCCTGCCGGGGGCCCAGGATCAAGGTTAAGACCATCAAAAAGGGCTAAGCCCTAAAGACACATAACAAAAATTAACCGTGGGCAAAAATTGCCCACGGTCGAAAAAATTAGAGGGGGGTAAAATAGGGGGCAATACGTACAACGGTTGCTAACGCAACCGTTTGGCGCACCCTTTCTTCGAAAGGGTGCTAAAAATTAGGGGTGCCAGAAAAAATTAGGGGTGCCAGAAAATTAGGGTAAAGGCCAAAAAAGGTCAAGGCCCAAAAAGGTAAAGGCCAAAAAAGGTCAAGGTCAGGTAAAATCACCCTCAGGAAACAACGTGGCGGTCAGAAAAGGTCAAAAAAGGTCAAGGTCATTTTTTAACGGAAAGTTAGCCCTACTACTATTATTATTATTATTATTATTATTATTATTATTATTATTATTATATGTAGACCGTAGTATTGTCCTTACAAAGTCGTAAAATTTAACATGTCAGCGAGCATCATAAGATGCTTATTGATATGTCCTGAATATTGCTAATTTTTATTAATCAACATGCACTTTATTTTCAAGATCCAGGCATATAATATTTATTCTACTTCAGTTTGGGGTCCGTTCTTTCTCTGGCATTGAAACCTTATTTAGCCTAAAATTTCCATATCCACTGTTGTGGGGGTTATGATAATAAAATTCTATTTTGTTGGAGTCTTTTATTTATATATATATATATTTATAAATGCGATTTAAAGGATTTGCGTTCCCGAAATGAAGATCCAGATCCATGCGAAAGCTTGCGCACTTAACAATCAGAAGACTGACTTCCCTAAATATTATATATGTTATAATCATTGTGTTTTAGATTACTTAGGCCTCCTATTATTCTACTATTATAACCTAGCGATTTCTGCTTTGAATTTTATCTATATATATATATATATATATATATATATATATATATATAGTATATATAATATATATATATATAATATAATTATATAAATATATATTGTGAAAGTAAACTACATTAGATTACCTGAATTTGGTTTGGGTTTCAAAAGAATTTATGCTCTTTGAATAAGATCTTGATAGCCCTAAGATAACTCAGCTTGAGGCTTTAGTAACCTAGCACTTAAAAATCTTAATTAGGGTAAATTTGATTGGTGAGTAGAAGGTAATGGTACAGAGTACTAGATGGAATAGTAAATTATTTGAAAAGAAAAGTAGAAAATAAGACAAGTTAAATCTTTAATTTCAACATCTGATTAATTCAATATTGAATTTCACAACACGACAAATTAGTACCGCTATTGATCTCAAGTGAGTCCACAGTTGTGGTAAGACCTTATTTGTAATTTTTTTAGTGAAATTTAGTGAAAATAGATATCCCATGGAGACAAAAATATAAATTTCCGCTAAAACTAATAATAAAAGATACCATACCGGTATGAGAAATAATAGTATGCTAATAGTTTTTATATCCTAAATAAAACTAAAATAAGAAGAGAAATATCATATGTAGACAGTATATAATAGTTTTTTATATCTTCCCTCTGAAGTGAGTTGCAATGACACCATGCAATTAAAAGAATTAAGAATTTTTTAACAAATAAGATAAATTCCTGTGAAGGAATTCTTGACACTTGGACAGCAGCCTGTCTAAGAGGTCTTTCTTTGACTGAATTGAGCTGAGATTTTTGATTCTGTTGAGAGTCTAGGTTTGAGTGATTTAATACCTGAAAGTTGAAGGTTTTGTACAATCTATAATAGCAGTATACTATTACTTTGGAAATAACCTGAATTTGGAAATTTGACTGGGGATCAATTGATCTGTTTTTTTCATTGTTTTGACCATCTGAATTGGAAAAATCACTGCTTGTTTCAGCACAGCTTCTCCACTGGAGACAAAGTGGGTAATAGATAACTCCGATGGGTAGAGATGACAAAATAGAATAATGACAGGTTTGTCCATCTTCCCTTTTTAATAACACACTCTTGATCTTATGTCATAACCAACAATGACTTCCAGAACTCTGCCCAAAAGCCAGAAAGGGTCTAGGCTTGTTAGGTGTGTGGTAATTTAGAACCGTATCTCCATCTTAAATTGTGTTTATCCACTTCTTAATTCTAGAGATTTCTACTTGTCTGGTCGCAAATTTACATAAATAAGCTCATAGACCATAATTCCTGGAAAGTCTCTAAAACCTCTTGCCTTGAGCAGTTAGCGTTATGGCCTAAGTCTTGTTGTTGAGGAAGTTTTTTTCCATAGTGGGGATGGAAACTTCATTGAATATGAGGTTTGAATGTGCCATAAGGCCTCAAAAAGGAAATTTGGGAGCAATTACTTCCAAAATCATTATCTGATGAACACTAATAGGTTAAAAGGTTTTGAAATTGATAACATTGGTGAATATTTGAAATACTTGTTAACAATTGAAAGTAGGTTAAGGTTGCTTTACCTATAGTTTAATAGAGACATCCCTTAAATGTTCGTATCATTCTCTCCAAAACTGATCCCCTCTCAACTGGCACCGATTAGACTCTTGACTATTTTGACTGTTATTGATACCGCATCACGGAGAAAATCTTGAAGATTAATGATTCGAACGGTAATGGTATTCCCACTTTGTTTGTCCTTCCCGTAATTATGGAGTACAGATTGGATGCTATGCCAATATACTTTGTGAAACGTTGGAATGAAAGTAAAATGGATTCAGGTGGACATATCTGGAAGGACATCGACAACATGTAGAGCTCTGTTATCATTTCATATTTCCGGCTGTTACATGCTCTACATTTTGTCTTGAATTCTTCCAATCCTTGCTTCGAAAACTGTCAGTCCATAGCTGTATGCTCTAGAAGACATCCAGTAAACATTAACTCTATGATGAGAAAGATTAGTCATTTTTGGATATATTTAAAAGGTATACTGTTAAATTTTTTGCACACTATACAGTCTGACAACAACATTCTTCCAAGCCGCTGCCTGGCCTTGGTAATCCAGAAGCCATGAGATCTGATGAAATTGATAGTGGTTTGAACACCCAAGTGTTGACATCTAGAATGAAAATCTCTTATGATTAATTTAGTGAAATGATGATCCTTGCCAAGAAGAATTGGATTTATCACATCATCATTATATAAAAGTGTCTTGGCAATTCTCCCTTTGGATCGGAGGAGGCCTTTATCATCTATGAATAAATTAAGTTGATTAACTAGCAGTGGAATTTCATCCTTTTTAGGATTTTTTGGAGAACATAATATCTCCTTAGGAAAAACAATGCTGTTGCCCATTATCTTCCCAAACCAATAGAGTTGAGCTTTCCGATCACAATCTTCATCCAGCCCCTTACTCAGGGTAAAATAGTTCAACATCAGGAATCAGAAGATAAGGTTCTTGGATATCTTTTTAATCCTCTTACAGATAAGTTAAAACTAGCAAAATTTTCGATTAATGCTGATGCAAATACCAAAAGATTGTTGTTATCAGCTGTGTCCAAGGTTTTTGATCCTTTAAATATCTTTTTTACCCGTAACTTTAAGAGTCGGCTATTAATTAGGAAATTATGGCAATTAGGTCTCAATTGGGATGAAAAGGTCCCTGCCGATGTTCTAGTTTCCTGGTCTTTTCTATGTTCAGATTTAAATAAATTACATAATATTGAAATTGAAAGTTGTGCTTTCTCACCTTCTTCGTCCATAACAGCTCTTGATTGATCATTATTAGAGTCCCCAACTGTCTAGAATGGGCAACCACCCATCTTCCATTCCTTTTGTTGCATCATATAAAGTTCCTTTAAATGTTGTGGATCATTGGCCACTAATAATTAAAGTTTAGTCTACAGAAAAAATTGTTCAATCAGAATCTGACGTACATGCATCATCCTCAAAAATTACTGAAAGTGCAGGATGCTTGAATGATATATATATGAGGATGAAACGGTGGAGGAATGTGAAACCAAAAACAATTGGTTGAGTATCGATAAGCCTTTAATTGACCATTACTTCTCCCAAAAAAAGCAAAAGCGATTGCGGTCTTTGATAGATTTATCTTAACTGAAGGAGGCTGTTTTATTCGTATAGCATAGAACCACTCGATTTGAATCTGAACCGGAAATAAATGTCCTAATGAGGAAGATATAAGATCTGGTCCAGTATAGGCTGCCTCATTTAGACAGATGGTAACGAGTTAGTTTAAAGAGAACAGTTAAACACAGGCCTGACCTTTGTTGATACTTGTTCATCAGTTTTGATAACCGGTCTGTGAGGAACCCAAATATAATTTTTATACTCAGAGGGAGATACACTGAACTCTTCAATAATACCATCAGCTAATTGTTGCTGAAAGACATCATCATAGGCTTTAACTAAATCTTTTCTTTCTAAATTTTCATGAACTCTATTAAGTAATGAAAGAGCAATGTTATAGTTTGATGGCAACAAGGGAAGTTTATCTTCAATCCATGGAAGATCTCCATAGTGATATTTTTCCGTCTTCGAACTCTAATACTAACCATTTTGGAATTTTTTCAATATGGTTTTCAAATCAGTCTTCAAGAATTTATTAATTAAATGGCATAACTTCAATACCCAAAGGGACTCTAATTTTGAACATGTTTTTCTAATCCTTGAATCTACCTCTGAATTAGTTTAGGATAAGTGACTTGAAAGGATTAAATAGAATGGTACAGGTTTAGACTCAATTACCAAAGTATGGTTAAACTTGCAAATGATTTTGTATCTTTTGAACCAAGAATGTTGATTTGTGATTTGTGAACCAATTGACGGTGCGATTTGAAACTCTTATTGGATTATTGTATATAAATTAGTAATTATTTCTAAATTGGAATAATAGAACCATCTCTTAATTAACTTAAAAGCTTCATACATTTATAATCAATTCTAGTTGAGGGAACTAATAATACTCTTTAAAGTCAATGCAATTAAGGCATCCAAATCGAAAAATGAGTTATTAGACTCTCTATAGCCAGAAATCAGCCAATTTGTAAGATTTATTTTTAAATATAATTAGAGTCCTGATCTACGAACTTAATCTCATAACTTAATTGAAGATCCTCATCAACAAAAGAGGAAGGGTAAAACAAGACTGGTCCATATATACATCAAGAACAGTCTCTTTCAAATACTGCGGGTGGTAAACCTAAATAGATTTTATATCGTATTGAGGTTGCTTTGAGTGATCTCTCTAACAGATATTATTGAGTTTGTCAAACTCATCTTTTAGAAAGGTAGGAACCCTCTGGTGAGGCCACAGTTCGACCTAAGCTCGAACTGAAGCCCGAAACTTTACCTTTACCAATCCTTATAGTAATTGTTGGCAACAAAAAATATAAATTGTTGGTGCTTTGGCTAAAGCTAAGACAAACATTTGTGAGAGTGGAACTTTTCTTTGCTGTACAAGAGCTTTGTAAATATGACTTCTTTTTTTGCAAACTTGGCAACTTCGAAAGAAAGTTTGCTCCTTATGTCCAGGACACTGATCTGCAGTATGTATTTGGGTACTTGAACATTTGATGGCATAGATTTATTCTTACACTCGTTTTTAATTCCTTAACTCATACGTTTTCATAAACATTGCAATTGGTCATCACATGACTTTGGGATGAACAAAACTTACATGATTTTGAAAACTACGGTCCGATGCAAAATTAATACTATGAGTAGCTTCATTTCCAGTCTCTTCATCAGTACGAGATCCTGAGAAAGTTCATAGCAGAAATTGGAGTCAGGCCTATTATTTAGATTTTAAGGACTCATTGTCCTTATAAATTTTCATTAATTTTAAATTGATAATTAGCCTTATCCGAAGTATTGTATATTTTTAAAATTTTGAATAAGTATTATGGGGAGGGACTTGATTGAAATTTGATCTTTATTATGCTTGACGTTTTTAATAATATTTTGATGCCTTTCATTAATAAGCTATTAAAATATTTGACTTTAAATCTGGGTAATTGGTAATTCAACTTGCGAGTAATTTCCTTTAGGCCTACTACCACATGAGATATATAAATCATGTGGCTAAGTACTACTAATCCTGTAGACTCTCAAGATATTTGAGGTTATAACTCTCAAGTTCATATATTAATGTCCTGATTTCATTTAAGTAAACCCTTGTCGCATTATTTTGGGTCAAATACTGGTTTTAAGTTGATTATTTCTTTTAATTATTTCATTCAAGAACACTTTTCATCTAAGAATTCCTTATCTAAAAGTTCAAGAAGCTTATTATAAATTATTATCACTAATAAGAATAGATGTCTGAATTTCAGCAAGAGTATGCATTCCTTTATTTTATTTTCCTAAAGCAGTGAAGTTTAATGGATTCACAAATTTTTCTGTAAAATCTAAGGAACCCTTAAATTTTGAAATGAAGGTGTTTATAAGCAAACTTATCAGTTTCATTGCCCTCAAAAGAAACCACAATCTATAGATCTAAGAACAGATTCACTTCAGTTGTCAAGTTTCCCTGTTTTGGAGGGTTGGAATTTTGATCCCTTAAGATTTTAAATTCACTTAATTTTGATTAATTGAGCATTGGTACTGAATCTGACGACTACACAACTCTTTATTATGAAACTCAGGAATGATGGAGTCAATTTCATTATCATTAAATAGTTTTATAATCTTTCTATTTTTTTGGTTTAATATCCTTAAACAACCCGCACTCTACTTCCCTCCGCAAGCTCTTTTAAACATAACTGCATCTTATCTTTATTATTATCTGTAGGCCTACTCTCTAATCTGACTAAGATAAATATCCACTTGTGCCTTGAGGGATGAAATGGCTTGAACTATAGGGCTTAGATTTTTTTCATTAACCTATCCAAGAAGGGGCTTGTATCTCTGGGTCAGACAGTTTTAGTTGCTCTACGCTTGTATAATGAGGCGCAGTAGTAACTACAAGACAAAGGACAAAGATGAAAGAATCCGGTATTTGCAGAGAATAGAAGGGATCTCGGAAAGATTAGTGAATGGGGGTAGAACTTAGCCGTACTATCGCAGCTGAACGCCTTGGATCTTAGGCAGTTATTTGTGCCAGAAGTATAATGAGTGTAAGTGTAGATGAATTAATTGAAACGGTCTACTATGAGTGTGGTACCGTCCGGAAGCAAAAAACTTAGAAAAATATTGAAGAAGTGATATGTATATTAAGGTGGATTTCTAGGGCGTCGTAGAGCAATGTCGTCTGCTCCCACGTGAAAGATGCATTTGTTTAATTATTTATAGAGCGAAATGATATTTTATATTACTACTGGAGGGCAGATGAGGAGAGAGTGGATTCGGTTTGGTCAATCTGATTTGTGTTAAGTAAGGTGTGTTGATACTTGTCTTGTTACAGACTCAAGTGCGTAGGTTGGTTATGTAGAGTACCGACGGTTGGTCTAGAGCGTTGCTGAATGAATGAGATCACTACCGCGATGTGGTAGTTGGAGTTATAAGAAAGTGACATAGACTCTACATCAATGTTATTACATATGTGAGTTGGTGAGAGAGTAGCATAGATACTGTATATGAGCATGAATCAACGTCGGAGAAGGATATTGCGTTCGATATTAGGTGGTGTTTGTTCTGTTTTGACGTGATGTTAAGGAGAAAAATTACACTTAATAGAGAGGAATTTTGGTTAAAGTATCATGCAGAGGTGGCTATCTGTGCGGACTGAGTGTTTGCAGTTTGAACTGTATCAGGATGTGAGGCTCTGTACTGATTCTATGTAACACTATGCTATTTAATCTTTGTGAATTATATGACCTATTATTCACATGATGAGAGGGTATACTACGAAATTGACTAATTGGCCATATATGGAGGTGTACTATAGAATGTCCATAATTACCAATACACACAGTCTATGTCGTATACCATATATATATATCTCCACGCGGTAGAGTCGGTCTTAAGATGTATTGTTCAAAATAAACCTTAATTTTGATAGGTTAATATAGTTCATGTGTAATCAGCTAAGTATAGATACTCTGTGTAGTGCAGTACTATAGTGTATGTGGAGGACTGAAGATAATATCAGCGATAACTGCTAAAAGCCTCGAGTTGGCTAGTGTTTGAGTAATGATGAGGGTATTGTGCAGATTCTGGAGATAGGAAGCGTATGGCAGCGACTTTGAGTCTAATTCTAATAGGTGTATAGTCTTTTGCCAACTAACCATCCCGTTGTTTGAGGTTGAGTAGCGCTTGTGATCACAGAGATTTTAGATTAGTTTCCGGACTAGACAGGGAAGAATTAGAGCGTGGATCAGAGATATGAGACTTTGTTGCAAGAATCAGTGGCGAGTTGATGTGCTGCGACCCTATTTGATTGCTTAGAGTGATAGTGGAAGACGAAGTTACGTGAATAATAGGAAATCTGTAGTCGGAAGCAGGTTCTTGAAAGCTAAGCATTGTCGCGTGTGTGGATTGTTAGAGATCCGATGGCAAGCGTGGTCTTTCAGATGTGTATGGCGAATGGGGTGTATACAGTTATATAGACGAGATTCTAATGTGAAATTGTATACGAATATCGATATGAAAGGAGTATATAAACTAATTTAAAAAATGATATATTTATATTATATATATATATATATAATATATATATATATATATTATTATATAATATATAATATATATCTATATATATATATATTTATTAATTATATATATATATAATAGTATATATATATATATATATATATATATATATATAGTATATGTACATTGTGTTCTAGCATTAGCCTTACCTGAATTTGTGGTTTCAAAGAATTTATGTTCTTTAATAAGATCTTGATAGCCTAAGATATGCTCAGCCTTGTGGCTTTTGTAAACCTAGCACTTTAAAAATTTAATTAGGGTAAATTGAATTTGGAGGTAAAAGAAGGTAAAATAGAAAAGAGAAAGATTGATAGTAAAAATTTGAAGAAATGAAGAAATAAGACAATTTACCTCTATACCCTTTTACATTTTGATTATTAAATTTTTGATTTCACAACACGACAAATTAGTACCGCTATTGAATCTCAAGTGAGTCCACAGTTGTGGTAAGACCTTATTGTAATTTTTTAGTGAAATCTAGTGAAAATGGGATATACCAATGGACAAAAATATAAATTCCGCTAAAACTAATAATAGAAGATACCGTATACCGGTAATGAGAAAATATATAGCTAATAGTTTTTATATCCTAAATAAAAGTAAAATATGTAGAAGTATATAATAGTTTTTATAGAGGGTTATGATAATAAAATTCTTTTTTGTTGGAGTCATTTATTCAACGCAAGTCAAACACCCAAAAGTGGAATCACCAGCACATCACCCACTAAAATGTTATTAATATGAAATTTAGAGACTGCTTAACTTCTTCTAGCTCATTTTTCGAATCTTTTCTACGTTTTTCTTTCTTTGCATATCATTTCCAACATTTTATAAAAGTTTCATGAAATTCGTCTTGCAGTGTTGATAACTACGCCATAGTGCTTCCTTCCTCTGATAGACCAAGAAAAAATAAATGGAAATTTGGAAGTCTATTATTTCATATTTATCATTTTTAAAAGCAATATTTTATTACTTAAAATTGATTAATGGATTATTTTCTAAAGATCTAATAAAAAATATAAAGAAAATAAAAATATATTAACTACTATATATATATGATAGGTATAGAACAAACGTCTTATGTATACAAATAATATATATAATTAATATATATATATTATATATATTATATATATATATAGTAATATAATATATATATATATAATATATTATATATAATATATAGTATATATAATATATATTAGGGTAATGTTTAGAACGTGTGTCGCACTACGGAAAACGATCGCTAATGCATTTTGGAAAATATACGCGATTCAATTTTGGGAAATTTTTTTTTTTTTTAAATACAATGAAAAAAAGTAAAAAGAATTGATATATATATTTTTTTTTCACTTCACACTAAGCGAACAAATATTAGGCTATGGCAATTTATTTCCTTTTAAATTTGACTTATGTAACTTAAGTTTGTAAAGCATAATTGTGAAAATTGGTTTAAAGCCACAACTCATTATCTCAAGAAATACAATAGCTAAAAGAAAAAGGAATACATTGCTGGAATGCTGGTTCCAATTTTAGTGCGGAAAATACCCAAGGGTATAACTGCAACCGCGGCGATGGCAGGAAGTCGGGGTCTCTCGGCCTTCCGGGGAACTACGGGATAGGATTATTTCCCCGCCTCCGGGGAGGGTCTCCGGTCCGGAACCCCGCTCTTTGGTATTTTGGGTGTGCGCGGGGGTTCCTCCCGCCCTCCCCTAAGCGGGGTATGGAAACACGTCCCCCCTGTGTTCCCCCGTCGGCTCGTGCCCCTACATTGCGTAATACCTTTACAAATAATTATATATATATATTTAATATATAATATATATATATATGATATAATTATATAAATATATATATATATATATATATATATATATATATATATACTATATATATATGTATATATATATTATATATATATATATCTAATAATAATTTATATATATTATAGTATATATGTATATATATATATATATATATATATAGTATAGTATATTGTCCCCTGCACCACATTCAATCAAGAGCAATATTATTTTATTTATTTATTATTTTTTTTTTTTACAATGTTCCTAACTAAAATTTTTACAAGATTCCAAAAATGTATTCCTTTTTCGCTGTAGCATTGTAGTTTTTGAGATATTGGATCGATGATAGTTGTGGTTTTAAACCAAATATCACCAATAAATATATATATATATATATAATATATATATATATATCTATTATATATATTATATATATAATATATATATATATATATATTATATATATATAATATATATATATATATATATATATATATATAATTATATAGTATATATATAGTATATAATATAAAGTATATATATAGTATAAATATATATATATTATCTATTATATAATATAATATATATATAGGGATGTAGGTTATAGTAAATTTTACGGTAATAACGTGAAGTAGTTACTTCTGCGTTTTGGCTCATAGCTAATTAACGCGCGTTCATTCACAAGCGACAATATAGGACACAGTGAACAGTAAATGCGAGTCGAGTATTATATGCTTTTTCCGTGGTGGACAGGGTATTAGGGGCTATGAGGTAGGGTGTGCAGTAGAAATAGTCGCGAGTGGGAGATAATGTCGAAACTTTATAGTCGCGGGAGATAGTTAGAGACACAATAGGTCATCCTAGTACATAGTGAGCCCTCGTTGGTACTATCTAGATGAATCATTGAAGCCGTGTGATTCAATGGAGCAGAATAATTGGAACTCAATGGATTAATCTGAACGGTATCCGCGGTACCTAAAGCTGAGGTAGAGTCCTGAGTTTTGAGCGTGGAGGCGTTATGAAATATTATATAATATCAACGGATATCTTTAACATATATGGATCTCTGCGGACGAAGAACTGTCTTGGGATGGCATTCCTTACAGAACGAGAGTTAAGTAGAAGAAGGGCGTAGGTTAATACAAAATCCTATATATACGTCTGATGTAGGAAAGAGAGCGATGAGATACGGTATTATTAAGTCAGGCTATTTATCCCTAATAAGCCTCCTTTACTCCTACATAGTTTGGGGTACTTAGTTGAATTCACTCAGGGGGACATAAAAATTACACACTTTACGAAAATATTATATAATAATTATCATTCTGCATATATTTCATGTATTTCCATATATCACACAAATTAACCTACTAGGAACTATACATTATAAATATTTTCTTTTTCATTCAATAATCTATTACTCTCAACATATAGTTATATATTCATTACTAATTATTGCCACACTCACTTATATATCCTACTCTAGCTAAAACTAATAAACCGCTTGTATGTATACACAAATCATATTTTCTTCTATATTAACTATATCCCCTGATATGATAATTATTTACAAAAGTGAGCATTTAATTATAATTAAATTAATAATAATAAAATAATATTCTTGTTACTGATCAAGGCAGTACTATATATATATTCTGGATACAAGTCTCAAATTATGTGTATATTATATAAAATGAGAAAACTCAATGAAAGATTTTTATATTAATATGAAATTACTATAACAAAATATTGATAATAAATAATATGAGTGGGATAGGTTAAATTATCAAAAAGCGTACCTCATTTTTTTCAATTTATTGTTCAAGTAATAAATTATAATTTAATTATTAATTAATTATCTATATATATATATATTATAATTATATATATATATATTATATTAATATATATATTATTTTTTGTATAAAATAAATCTATTATAATATAATATTGTATTAATATATATATCTATAATATAAGCTATCCATAATATATATATATAGTATAGATATATATTAATAATATTAATTAGTGGAAAGGCAGGATTTGCAAACGCGAATTAGATTTCATCTTTTTTTTACGGTGTTTATATATAATTTTATATGTATATATATTATTAACAAAAAAAAAGGTAAAAAAATTAAATTTCTCATAATTAAATATTTAGTTATCATTACTTATAATATTAAACTTTCGTTGTAGCGACTAACTTTGCATAACAATTTATGTAAGAACTCTCATTGCTTTTACTACTATTATTAGGTATTAAATTATATTATAATTATATATAATTAAATATTATATTATTTAAATATATTAATTAAGTAATATATAATATAATTAATATAATTAATATATATATATATATATATTTTAATATAGAGATATTTTGCTTATAATCACTTATTTGTATTCCATCTGTTTCTATTATTAATTAGTATAGTTATAATTTTAATTAATGTTTATATATTTATATTTATATTATATATATATCAATAATATATATGATATATATATCTTAGTATATATATCATTACTTATAATTATATATAATATATATATATTAGTACTATAACAGTATATATATATATAAGTAATATTATATAATATATAATATAATATTACTTAATATATATATATAATTAATATATATATATATATAATATTTATAAATATATATATTATATATTATATTAATATATAATATAAAATAATATCATATATATAATATATTAATATAATTTAATATATATTATATATATATATATTAATATATTATATATATATATATATATATACTTAATATTAATATACTAGATAATTTAATAGTCTTAATTGTTAAATAACGTTCAATATGTAAAAATATATGTACAATGCATGTATATGGTGTATAAATTTATGAAGTTCGAGGGCATATATGCTTAATTGAGTTGATTATCGTAATAAAATCATTTAGAATAGATTTTATTCACATTTTATTCTCGGTGATTATTATTTCAGCTCTCACAATCTAATAATGGAAAAAATTTATTTACTCTACTATCTTTACCGGCTATTTATTAATAATAGGTTGTAAATTTATAACTCCAGTATCCTCAGTTTTCCTAGAAATTTCTCATGACGAGTTCACACAGACACATATTAACTAGAGATCCTTTCAATATATATTAATATATTAATTATATATATAATATAGAATATTAATATATATATATATAAATTATATTAGTTATATATCTCTATTATTATATATAGTAGAATATATATTATATATATATATATATATTGTATTAATTTCATATATTATAATTACTATATTATATATAAACTATATTATATATATATATATACTTAAATAGGGTAGTGCTAGGAAATAGTCTCAAACTCTCCTACACGTCCTCGTCGTGCACACCTGGGCAAACGATTTAGGATCTATTGTAATACTTATGGTTTCGTAGTATATAATTAATATATATATCACCAATAAAACGGAGACAATGGTAGGGCAGGAATATATAGGTACCTTAATAAGCATAATAAAGGCAGTATCACCATATTAGCCTGAAAGAAAAATTTGATAACGCTTGCAATAATATACCCTTGATATATAATACATAGCCTCTCAGGAACTAC
Source organism: Trachelipus rathkii (assembly GCA_015478945.1). Lineage (NCBI taxonomy): Eukaryota > Metazoa > Arthropoda > Malacostraca > Isopoda > Trachelipodidae > Trachelipus > Trachelipus rathkii. The sequence continues at coordinate 104,399 of JABUQX010034352.1, forward strand.
TATATAAACGGCAAGTAAAACTCATGGATTTAGCCTTATTTAGGTGGAATAAATAAGGACTTATAGATAACGATAGTATATTTATGGATATTGTAATATATTTTAAACGATTAATAATTTATGAGCTCAGGTAATAAATGGTGGGTATAACATATAATAGTAAGTAGAGATAGGTAGGAGGAGTAAGTGTGATTAGATGATAGGCTTGTATCTCATGATAGATATTGTAGGGTTAGTGAGGGATGCTTAGGGATGATAGATGATGGTAGAAGGGTGAAAGAAGTGTTGCATAAGTAATTTTAGGAGTATAGGAGGTATTAAGTGTTTAGACGTTACTCATGATGTGTAAGTAACTGGAACGTTATTAATAAGGAATATAAATAGATAAATAAATGAGTTTTAAATTTTCCCATTTTTTAGGATATCGGTAAAATCTTTTCCCAAAATGATTCGTATATTTTCCGAAATGAAGATGAACTGGAGTTGCAGGATAATGTGATTTTAAAATCAAGAGTAAAAAATACCGATTGTATCAGGTATAAGTGCTCTACCACTCAACAGGTGGCCATCCAGAGGATAGAGGAGAATAGGTAGAGAGGTATTCATTGGATTTATGTAATGGATAGGTAATGATGTGTGGTAGGTAGATAGTCAGATATGAACAAAATGCTGGCATATCTTAAATTGATGGTGATATTCATGATTTTTATATATGCCAGATTTATATGATGTGAGAGTAAAAGGAGAAGAATAATTAGAGGTATGGAAGATATTTGGGGGTCCTATACATTGGTAAGAATAAACGAGTATAAGAACCAGTAATAGAATGAAGTAAGGCTTCTCAATAGTATAATATAATGTCAATAGGATAAATGAAATATTTATATAATAAATTTGTAATAGTAGGAGTTTTATTATCAATAAACAAGAGATAATTATCATTATAAAGATCTAAGAGTAATATATGAGAATCAAAACATATACCTGGAGAAAATTTTGTCCAATAATTACATTTATAATGATTATTTATAAGTTGTAGGGTTGGATTATCAAGAAATCAAGTGGGAGGATAGTATGTTAAAGTGCTTCCTGAGATAGTCAGTTTAGTTTGTAACTCGGATAAATATTAAGCTTGGTGATTGCATAGATACTGAGGGTACAGGTAAACAAAGTTGAGCATAGGATTGGAGAATAAAATAAGGAAAAGTGAATTAAAGTTGGAATAGTCTATATGAATAGATAGTAAGGGAGAGAGAGGAGTAATGTATGGTAATGAAAATTTTAAAAATAAAAGTTGACGAATGTGGAGGAAAGCACTACAGTGATATTTATTATGTTTTCAGATTATATTATATTATAATATAGTGAATAACCGCGAAGAATCCGCTGAGGGTGTTAGAAGTTATTGTATGGATGGAACGAGGAAGAAAACACACTATTAGTGGTTGAGTAATGGTACGATGGTATGATAAGAGTAGCAGATGGGTGAATAAAAACAATGAAAATAATGAGAAGATCGGATTTTGAATGAGGAAAAGTAATAACATAGAAAGAGTGAAGAGCTTGAAATATTGGTGATTAAGCAAAAACAGTAAGATAGAGAATAGTGAAGATAGGGTAGATGATGAGTCAAAAATATAAGAGCTGATAGGCTAAAGGTATATAGGGAACAGAAGATTGGGTGGTAGGTGAAATAAGCATATATTATATAAGAGGTGAGTGAGAGGATGAAGAAGATTTTCATAATAGCTGGCATAATATAACTAATATAATAAAATTATCAAGAAAAGGTACTTTATATATATATAGTATTCAATAAAAAATATTAAATAAGGGGAGGTACTTACTCAAGACAGGTAAAGAGGTAAATATGATAAAGTTGAGACTTAGGGAATATATTTTTGGTAGAATATTCATACACTTAAAAATAGTCAGATAATAGAGGGTAGTGAGAAAGGTGAAGGGAGCAATATTGTTGGGATGAAAGGTAAGATGGAAATAGGTATAGTGAAATATCCGATAACGAATGGTAGAGCAATATGAAGTGAAAAGGTTTATTAGTCTAACAAAGAATGATAGGGGAACGCATGAAACGTCACTGGGCGAAGTATGGAAATTTGCGATACAAAAAAGTAGTTCCGTTATCGTTTACTGAAGTTGATAAGCGGAAGGAAGGAGAAAGAATTGAAGAAGAAAAATGTGGATTTTTAATAATGTTGGATGGAGGGTGTAGTTCCGCAGTAGATGGGGGAGAATAGTTTTTTTGCCCATTTATAAGGGAAAAGGTGATACTGGAGATTGTGGAAAATATAGAGGAATAGCTTTATTGGATCATTTGCGAAAGTGTAGAAAGGATTTTGGAAGAAGATTAAGGAGGAGTGATGCGCACCGTTACTCGATAAAAACGTAGTTTGCAGTTACAAGTTGTCGCGATGTGTGTATCAGTATGGGTAACCGTAGTACGTTGAGAAGATAACAAAGTAGACGAGTTCCCGGTTCAGCTTCTCGCGTTTAGCTTTTAACTGGTGTGGCTTCTTAGTCAGTTGTTGAGAAGAGTAGCTTGGGGATTTGTCACACTAAACGGCGTAATATAGCTTCTTGGACCTAAGGATATTGCTTTTGGACACTCGGTCCCGGCAGACTTTGGAGGTGTTGGGGGAAGTGTACGGAGTGGAGGAAAGACTGAGGAGAGCAATAAAAAGCTTGTATAGCGTTTTGTGAGTGTAATGTGAGAACTGGATGTCAGAATGAGAAATGGTTTGAGGTGGGGACTGGGAGTCAGACAGGGTAGTGTCCTGTCTCCTTTATTTTTATAGCTTACTTAGATGTAGTAATCAGAAAGTTAAAGAGGAATTTCCGAATCTGGATGGTGATATAATGGTGTATGCGGATGATGTGGCATGTTGGAGTTGGGAGGAGGGAGTATTGAGACGACTTATGGAAAGCTTTGACAGAAATTTGAAGGAGATTGGTTTAGAGATGAATTCAGAAAAGACAGTGATGATGAGAGTGGGTAGAGAGGATGAGGGAGAGGTGGAGAATCGTCATTGATGAAATGAAGATTGAGAAAATGTGGATAGTATGTTTCCCTTGGGTGGCGTATTTTCAGCAAGGGGAGGATGTGTATGGGGAATTGGAGGCAGAATGGAAAAATCGGAAAGAACAATGGAGCGTTATATCCAATATGCGAGGATCGGGGTGATGGACATAAAAGTGAGAGAATTATATTGTGATGCATATCTGGTACCGGCACATTGATATTCAAGCAGAAACATGGTAGCAATTACAACAAGAGAGAAAAAAAAGGATCGAAGCTGCTGAATTGAAGGTGTTGGGGACGATAGTGGGAAAGACGAGGAGAGATAGAGTGAGAACGAATGGGTCAGAGAGAGAATTGGTGTGGTGCCTGTGTTGAAACAGGAATAGATTCAGCGAGACTGAGATGATGGGGGGCATATAGAAAGGATGCCGGGAGAACGAGTCCGCCAAGTAGGTGGTGGTGGTGGGATGAGTGGGAGGGAGTAAGGCGAGAGGAACGGCCGAGGGTAAGATGGAAAGATTGCGGTGGAGCAGGCCCTGATAAGACATGGACTGCCCGCGATGCGCCAGTGATGGAGGATGAGTGTACTATCTGGAAAGGACGGCGTGATCGATGTTGTCTCGTGGACAAGGACGTATGCCTCGTGAGGGAGACGAAAGACGAAGTAATATTATATATATATATATTATATTCATTTATATAAGTTATTAGTTATTATATATATATATAGGTTTATATATATATATATATATTGTATATATATATATTATATATTATATATATATATATTATATATATTATATTATATATATATATATATATAGTATATATATATAATTATATATATATATATACTATAATATAACATATATATAAAATAATGATATATATTATATATCTATATAATTATATATAATTATTATTATATTATAATATTATATATATATATATATAGATATATTATATTTAAATATATAATATATACACTATATAATATATTTATTTATATTATAGTAATTATATATTATTATATATATGTATAGTAATATTATTATAAATTTATATATATTTATATAATTCTATATTACTATATATATATAATATATATCCTATATATATATATACTATATATATTTATATATATTATATATAATATATAATATAAATATTTATTATATATATATATTAGTATATAATATATATATATATAATATATATATAATATAGTATATATATATTATATATATATATTATATATATATAGTATACTTAGTATTATATATATATATATATATATATATATATATTATATATGTATATATATATATATATTCTAGTAGTATATTATATAGATTATATATAAATATATATATATATATATATTATATATATAATATATATATATATAGAGATTTATATATTATATATATAGTATATGTATATATATATTAATATATATATATATATTTATATATATATATAATAAGTATATAATAGTATATATAGTTATATATAAAATAATACTATATTATATATATATATATATATTATATATAATAATTTACTTTAACAATTAAGAAATCTAACGAGGCTACCATGGAAGGGTAAGACCCTGTCTGCGGGGGCCAGCACTCTTCCTGAATATTCTCTAGTCTTCCAAAACTCCATCCTTTCATATCAGCTCCTGCCTCGACGGGCAATCCTGTTGTTCTAATGGGTCCCCCCACCGAGCTTTCCTCTTCTTCTAGATCTTCTCTTGGGTCTTGTATTCCTTCGGTCCCTCCCGTCCATCTCTTTTTGAAACTCTTTCCTTCTTGCATCTTCTCCAGAATGGTCCCACCTAATCTAGCTTGCATCCGATATTATTCAATATATTCTTTTACAACTCCAAACTCTTCTCTTTATTCTTTGTTTCGTTTCTCTGTTCTGTTCTTCTAGTCTTTCTCATACCGATGCTCAACACGTACATTCTTCGGCGACTGGTATTCTACTACCTCTCTTGTGGTCGTACTCCATGTCTCTGCTTCCATATAGTAAAATCGTTGTTAACACACCTTCAAATATCTTTCACCTCCACACTCATTTTTCTATCTTTCAGTATGGGATACACTGCTTTTTAACTGGCTCACCCATATTTGAGCTAATCCTACTTGAGATCTCTTTGTACATATCCTCCTCTCTTCCAATATACTCACCCAAGATATTTTACATTTCTCCACCATCTTTAACTCAGTCCCCTCCACCTCTATTTTCAATCTCTCCTTCCTTCTTCTTACTGACACCATGATCTCCGTCTTTTCTGCGTTTATCAGTCAAGGCCGGCTCTCTAGCCTGTTGGGCAAAATATGATCCTAGTAGCCTTCCACTGTCTCCCTCTTCGCCAGCACGCCAAGTTATCGCATAGCAAAGATTATCCACCGGTCCATCTCCGGATATTTCTTCCTTTCTTTATGCAACTACATCGATACGATACAAAAAATTGGTGACACCGCTTTCTTGTTTAACCCTTGTTCTCACTGAACATTCCTTATTCTCAATATACTGTTATTTACATTACATTGTATTCTTACAACTCTTAGGCTCCTCCCAACTTTCTGCCATGCATGTTCTTCTCCAGCATCTCCAAAGTCTCTTCTCTAGGCTCTGGTGATGAGAGACTTATATATTATATATCTATTATATATTATATTATATATAGTATATATATATATATATTATATATTATATAAATACATAATTTTGTATATTTAATATATTTTATATTATATATATATATATAATATATAATATAGTATATATATATATTATATATATATATTAATATTATGATATATATATTATATTATTATCATATATATATATAGTATATATATATATATTATATAAATATATATATATATATAGTATATATATTATATATTATATATATATATATAATATATATACTAAAACAAGTTTCTCTCAATTTTCTGTTTTTATAATAGAAAAATTTAAATATTCATGCATAGCGAGAAGAGTAATACATAGTCAATTTGCAATATCGGCATTAAAAAGTGATTCAATAAAGTCATTGGAAAGATCAGGAAGGTCCTCAATTTTCTTATGGGTAAAAATAATCGAAAAAAATTGCTTATAACTTTCTTTGGGGAAGAAATTTTATTTCTAATTTGAACATTTAACTACAATTTGCTTGAACCATTTCATCACATTAAAAATTGTTCGTATTTGAACACACTACTAACACTGTCAAAGGCTTATATATATATTATATATATTATTATTATATATATATATATATTATATATATATATATATTGTAATATATATATATAATAATATATATATATATATATATATTATATATATAACTGTATATATATAATAATATATATATATAGATTATATATTTTTTATATA
>JABUQX010034353.1:0-5000 GCA_015478945.1 Trachelipus rathkii
TGAATATCAACAATAATAATAATAATAATAATAATAATAATAATAATAATAATAACAACAATATAAGACCTCAATACAGAATATTCCAAATAATATTGTCAATAATAAAGCTTGGGTGGATAGTATTGAAAAAACATGGGCAGACAACACTAATACCATTAATACACAATAATAATAATAACAATAATAACAATATCAATAATAATAATATCAATAATAAAATAATAATAATAATAATATCAATAATATCATCAATAATATCATGAAAAGACAAAACGTCAATAACCTCAAATACCCTCACCTTCAAAACCACTTCAACCTCCCAACCCAATTCACCAAACGAGAACTCAAGGCAACCATTCCAAGAAAACACCTGCACGTTATCGTCATCCACCCAACCTGGCCTCGCAAATCTGTTACACAGTATACACTACACATACAGTTACATACATATTACATACACATACACATGAGAACGACCATCAACAAAGCTGATGATCGATATTGTCTGAGCAAGATCCTGATGGCGTTGTCCATCCATCCGATGATTGTCCAAAACCTGCTTTTTTTCTCATAAATGTCCATTATTTTGTCAATGGCTAACTGTTTACAGATACCATTTATTTTGATCCGATGTCCGAGATCGATGATTGTCTGATCAGATCTGGAATATCCTGGATCTCAAAAGATCTCGACTATCTTTTTTTTTATTTTTTTTTTTTTGTCCATTAAAACAAATTTATTTGACTTGAACTGATAACAGGTATTTTAATTCTCATAGGCAAATGAATTTATTTCCCTCTATTAAAGAAAACGACTTCTCGTTTTTCATTAAAATGACTGTACTTCATTTTAAAATAAAATAAAAATTTCATTCACTGTTGGACTCCTTAGAACTTAATGTGCCTGATTGAAATATTAGTTAAAGGATACCCTAGGCCAGTGGTCGGCAAATTAATTATTTTATTTTAAATATTGTTCCGGACGCCAGATATAAAAAACACAATTATCGAAAAATTTTGATCGCAATTACAATTTTTTATTATTATTATTATTATTATTATTATTATTATTATTACACCATCAATTAAACTACCTCTACATTCTCCACCACACCACACCAAAGAGAGGAGAGGATGGATGGTGTGTCTTCGAATTGTATTCTTTTTTGGAACATATTTTTCAGACTCCTGGTTCATATGTTAATTTTCCTGGTAATTACTTTTAATAGATGGTTGAAACTGGTAAATACAGGTAATAGATGGTTCATAGTAGTAAATACTGATAATAGATGGTTCATACTGGTAAATACTAGCAATGGATGCTGGTAAATACTGGTAATAGATGATGGATACCGGTAAATACTGGTAATAGATGGTTCATAATGGTAAATATTGGCAATAGATATTGCTTACTGGTAAATACTAGTCAAAGATGTGCACACTGGTAAATTATGTTAAAAGATGAATCATACTGATCAATACTGGTAATAGATGGTGCATAATGGTAAATACTTGCAATAGATGGTGCATATTGGTAAATACTTGTAATAGGCGGTACATAAGGGCAAATACTGGTAATAGATAGTTTATACTGGTAAATACTGGTAATAGGTGGTGCACACTGGTAAATACAAGTAAAAGATGGTACATTATGGTAAATACTGGTAATAAATAGTGGATATTTTTAAAAACGGGTAATACATGATGCATACTTAAATGCTGCTGAAAGATGGTGCATACTAGTAAATACTGTTAATAGATGGTCCACATTGGTAAATACTAGCAATAGATGGTGCATATTGTTAAAAACTTGCAATAGACGACTCATAATAAATACTTGAAGTAGAGAGTACTTACTGGTAATATGGGTATTTTTTGATGTTCACTGGTAACTACTGATAATAGATTGTGCATATTGGTAATGGTAAAAAATGGTGCATACTAGTAAATACTGGTAAAACTACTGTGCATACTGGTAAAAGATGGTGCATACCGTCAAATGTTTTAAATAAATGGTGTATACTGATAAATTCTGGAAATAGATGGTGCATGCTGATAAATACTGGTAATAGATGATGCATACTGGTAAATACTAGCAATATATGGTGAATTCTGGTAAATACTGGTAATAGATGGTGCACTGGTAATTATTTGTAATAGATGGTGCAAACTCGGAAATAATAGTAATAGAACATGCATATTAGTAAATACTTTAATTGACGGCTCATAATGGTAAATACTGGTAATAGATGTGCATACTGGTAAATACTTGTAGTAGGTGGTTAATACTGGTAAATATTAGTAGAAAATGGTACATAATAGTAAATATAGGTATTATATAGTGCATACTGTTAAATAAGGGTAATGTGTTATAGCATTTGTGTCGCAACTTTGTGATCAATATTGTTCGCATCAAAACTAACAAGATTGATGACACACACAGTCAGCTGCATGGAGGTCACCTTCAAAGTATTTCATGTATTGTTACATATTTCATGTATTGTTTTGGGTAATGCATACTGGTAAATACTGGTAATCGATGGTGCATACTGGTAAAAATGGTGCATTCTGGTAAAAATATGATGCCTACTGTTAAATATTTTATAAACATGGTGCATACCGGCATATACTTTTAGTAGAAGGTACATACTGGTAATAGATGGTGCATACTGGTAATTATTAGCAATAGATGGAACATACCGGTAAATGCTGGTAATAGAGGATGAACTGGTAAATACTGGTTATAGATGGTAAATATTGGTAAATACTTGTATTAGGTTGTGCATTCGGGTAAATATTGGTAATAGATAGTGCATATTGGTAAATATGAACAATAGACGATGCCTAATGGTAAATACTTTAAAAGATGGTTCATACTGGTAAATACTATTAAATGCAACTAATAGATAAAACATATTGTAAATACGGGTAATAGATGATGCATACTGGCAAACACTGGTAATAGACAGTGCATATTGGTAAATACTTGCAAAAATGGGCCATACTGGTAAATACTAGTAGTAATAGATGGTGAGTGCTGGTAAATACTGGTAAATACTAGTAATAATAGATGGTGCAAATAGAATGCGATCTTAGTTGCTGGTAAACCAAATATGATGGCATTAATATGATATCATATATAAGATCAATATATCATGGATGGGTAGGAGGGTTGGTAGAGGGAGGGGCAGTACTGATTTATCACTGAATATTTACTGCTTTATAATATTGGTATGTATTAAAATCACGTGAGACAATAATTTTAATAAAAATAATGATCTATGAATCAATAGGGAGGGGAAGGGAAGTGACGGGTGGTTTGATTTACTGAGTAACTGCTTTAGGGGGTTATGTCAAATAGTAGTAAAATATACAAAACAATTTTATTATAATAATAAATATGACTTGAGAATCAAATAGAATCTATAGATGAAGGTATAAGGGGAGGTATATAGTGAAGGGGTGGAGTTTGATTTATTCATGAGATTTATACTGATTTAACTGCTTTAGGGGTTATTGTATAAAAAACGAGCAATTTTTACGTTGATAGCCTTGTGGTAAATCTGATAATAGATGGTGCATACATGTGAATACAGGTTAAAAATGGTACATAACATGGTAAATAACTCGAGTAAATATTTATTTGAGTTATAAAATAGTGGTGCAAAATTATATCTAGGTAAAAAATTTATTATACCATAAGTTAATAAAAATAAAGAGAGGAAGTCTTTCTATTTTGAGATGAGTAAATATTTTAAGAGATAAAAAAATTAGTTCGCCAACAAAACTAGCTTCACATCGATAAATAGCCTTAGAGAGATTATAAAATTGTGAATTAGAGACGCACAAATCTCAGCAACAGCTGTATAATGAGCTTCTCTCTAGAATGAATGATTTTATTCTTGCGGTGGATTTTCGTGAGTGCATTGCACCCGGAGTGTGGTGTGCGCCAGCTTTGCGGCACTTGCTCGCTGGTTCACGCACAATATACACCGTGGTCTACATGTTCATATGGTACCTGCAGTCTAGCAGGAGAGGAAGCCTTCAAACTACCACACATATTCGCACACTCACACTAACCACGAATCTTTTTGATAACACATAAGTAGATTATTATCGCTAATAGAGAGCATACCAAATAATTTGCTGTGAGTGAGAAGTATTATATGTACGACACCTTACACTACGTAATACTTACTCAACTCCCTATCACGGTGTCGGCATCACCCCGCACCGTGTGATAGCCACGTCGAGGCGATGTATTTTGTTCAACTCAATACTCTTCACTCTCTACAGATGTTCATGTAACGTATGACCTTCATTCTCTCTACTTCATTGTCTACTAACATCTAATTACCAATTATTTCAGCCTTCCTACTCTAGAACATTATCACTATACTTTTCTTCTGAGGGGACAGCCCCTTATTAGGGGGTACCCCTGACACCTACTTTATACGATGATTCTTTATATAACTCATATTACATTTTGAAATCTATACAGGTCTAATTAAACTATATATTAATACATACTAATTATTGTAATTTTAAATTATATATTATATATATATATATTACATAATATTTATCATAAACTCTCAGCACCTAGCACCGTGGGGCAGCATCACGGTTGCCGATGTACACACACCTTACTGTTACCGATCCAGACTATTTTACTTCAGAAATCTCAGAACTCCCGAATATTACCGCTCTCTCATTAACAAATATTCAGCCTTCTCTAACGTAACCACTCTTCGATTTTTAGGGGTCGCACATTCTCGTGTCTACGACGAGATTACCCAGCCAATTTAAACGAACTAAGCTTAGCGCGAAATATCATCGAAATGATATATCAGGCGTCACGCATCATTAACGATACCGAGCCTTATCAAACGTGGATAATACTACACCAACACAGTACACTAAAGCAACTATAGTGTATAAACTATTTAATATCACGATACTAGCAGTAATAATTCGCTGCAGTATATGGGGCTCACG
>JABUQX010034353.1:15000-17500 GCA_015478945.1 Trachelipus rathkii
GCGAGAGAAAACCTGTTTGGTGAAATAGAGAGATAAGAGAGAAAATCAACGTAAAGCGTAGATGTTTTAAAATATTCAACGGTAGTAGTGATGGAGCGAAGCTGAATTTTTGCATAACCGCGGTTGCGGTTATTTTGCGGTTCCTAAATTTTTCAACAACCGCGGCTACGGTTTTTTGCGGTTCTTAAATTTTTCAGCAACCGCGGAATAAAAACAAATTTAGCAATTGCTTTGTTTACTACTACTACTACTACTACTACTATACTACTACTACTACTACTACTACTACTACTACTACTACTACTACTACTACTTATAATAATAATAATAATAATAATAATAATAATAATAATAATAATAATAATAATAATAATAATAATAATAATAATAATAATAATAATAATAATCCATCATCATCATCATCATGTCCCATGCATGCATCATCATCATCATCATCAATCATCACTCTTTCCCCAAGACTGGAGGTAAGGTGCGTCACATGCACTGGAAACAGAAAAGAAGCAGAAGAATATTACGTAAGTCGAAAAGAAAGCTCAGCATTACCGCCACCTTGATACCCTTAAGTGAGAACTCGTCGCAGTAAGAAAAATCCACCCTATTGATTCGCGTGACTGCAACGGACCCTCACTGTGGCAACTCGTCAATGTAGGGTTCATCCCTTAGCCCAGGTGGGCCAGAACCATACCCCCTCAAAAACGCGCATTGCAGCACTTATTATGCACGCTCTTCTCGTCTTCTGCGAAGCTCACAATCTTTTCCTTCAGGCATTCCTTTAGTAACTCAATCCACTATTTCTTTTATCTCCCAACCGGTCGACTTCCAACACACTCACCCCTATATATCCGCTTAGCCAACTGTCTATCATCTATCTTCTCCACATGACCAAACCATCTCAATGTACTTTCATTTATTCTCTCATTTACTCCTTTCTTCACACCACACAACTATCTAATGCGTTCATTCCTCATTTTATCAGTTCTTCTCATATCTGACTCACGCCTAAGATTGTCCATCTGAACACGTTGTACTTTAGAACTATACCTCTTATTCCAGACCATAGTTTCACTACTATACGTTAACATAGGTAACAACCTACACTCATGTAAGATCCTAGCACACTCAAGACTTAGTCCCTTTACATCCACCAAGGATTTAAGTGCACCAACCACGACTTCCTACCATTCACAAATTTGCTACTACACTCGTTCCCTTTTCATCCAACATATGTCCTAAATATTTAAACTCACAATTGTTCCAGTTGCTTACCATCCAATATAACTTCACACCGAGGCTCTTCTACTCACAGACAATAACCTTACTCTATGCTTACGTTTACTTTCAACCCATGCTTACAAACTGCCAAATCCTCTTTGCCATCCTTCAACTTTTCAGATTCGCAGACAAAGAGCAAATCATCCGCCCACATAATAGGTTAGGGCACCTCTCTCTCTTCGCATACTCACTTCATGTCTAGACTCCCTCCGATTGCACCCCACTTGTCTAAATTCTTGTTAGTAGACCACAGCTTGCGTCTTTCGATACCATCATTGATACCAGGAGACATACATATCTCTTCTGCCTCACTCTCTATTAAATTAAGCCATCCTTTCAACTCATTTTTATTACACAGCACTTCAATATCAATGATACCCTACTTTTGATTCTGTGTATACACACCCTGATATAATAATAGATATAATAATATTATGTCGAGAGATAATATGGATATAAGATTGTATGAAAGCCCTCTGCTTTAAATTAGATTAATGTATAAGAATAATATATAATAATAATAATAATATAATAATGAATATAATAATTATAATAATATGATTTTATTTAATATATATATATTATATATATATATATATATATTATATATATATATTCATAGTATATATATATTTATATTATTATATATATATAATAGTAAGATATATTATATATATATATTATATATTATAAATATAATATATATAACCTACTGATAGTATATAATGTGTAATCATAATATATATATTATATATATATATATAGATATATATATATATATACTAACTATATATATACTATATATAGTATATATAATATATATATAAAATGAGTATATTATATACCATGCCCTTTCTACACACCACATGAGCAACTCTCTAGTAGTTCATTCATCATTTTATAATTCTTCTCAGCACTAACCGCGCCGCTAAGAGTTTGTCGTATCTGAACACATTGTAACTTTAGATCATACCGTTTTCCAGACATAGTCTCAACTTACTATACATTAACACGTAACAATATACCTCATGTAAGAACAATACGCTTTATCAAGACTTAGTCCCCTTCCACCCACCAAGGATTTAATTGAACCAGCCACTTCCTACCATTCACAACTTTCCTACTACACTGCATTATCCGTTCCCTTTCATCCAAAATATATCCTAAAATATTTAAACTTGACACATGTTCCAGATGTTCACCTTTA
>JABUQX010034353.1:22500-25287 GCA_015478945.1 Trachelipus rathkii
TCTTTCACGCAGCTATAATATCTTCTTTGAAAACGTAACTGTAACCTTCTTCTATTATTAATATTCTTGATATTTTCTCCTCGTGATCTTTCTTAGAAGGATCACATGATGTTTTTTCTAACAAGCTTTTATTTAATTGGATGTTCTGAGGAGCCTTCATAACTTCTTCTCACCACCCCAGTTGTAGCTCTGCATAGGGATTAGGGGTGCTGTTTGCCCTTGCATGGAGTACGAATCAAATATCTGGGGTGATTCCACACATATTGCTCCCCTCTCCAATGTAACAAAATTTCAAAAATAAATTTGTTTATTGTATTTTTAAGTTTTTCTTAATCAATTTTCTGCGCTGATTTCAAATATGTGATCAGATTTTCTGTTTCATCGACAGTTACGGAAATACATCAATATTCATGATTAGTATATACTGTAATTATTAGTACCGTATATGTTGTAATGTTTGCTATCCTCCACTAATTGTTGTATATTTCATTTTTCTTTCAGACAGATAGCTAATTAATAAATACATTGTTAATATTTTATGATGGCTACTAGAGCATGTAAAAATTCCTTAGATGCTTTTTGTTATTTTTGTTTTGTTTGTTATATTGGCTAAAAGCAAGTATTATATAAGATCGTGCAGGCGCCAATTTCTGCAAAGCGTACAGACTTTATTATGGAATATCCTTTGACATGTGGAGCTGCCGATCTACTCTAGCCTTTTGCTATTCCAAGAATCTGGAGAGATTCGAAGAACCATCATGACTGCTACTTTTTGATGATGCAAAGGAAGACGAACTCTAACCTACCCATACATACCATCATTTATAGCAGTGGTTTCCAAAGTGGGGTACGCGTACCCCGGGGGTACACAGAGTGATACTTAAGGGTACGCCAAAGAAGAAGCCTCACGATCCCTTGCAAGTGTATGATCTTGTGTTAAGTGAGTGTGATATATATACATATATATATATATATATAAATATTTATATATATATATATATATATAGTAGTATATATATATATATATATATATAGTATATATATATAAATATATAAATATATATATATATATATATATATATATATATATATATATATATATATATATATATATATATAACCTCGCAAGGGCCCAATAAATACTTAATGCAAATATAATTTAAACTCTTTCATATTGGGGAAATGTAGGGCTAGGGGTTGGTTTTATTGGTCTATACCTAACTCGGGAGGTTGCACAGGGTTATAAATGTATTAACTATAGTGTGTAACGACAGTGTGTAGGGAATTAAATGGCATAGTAAAGAAAAAACGAAAAAATAATGATATAGATGATTTTATTAATCAAAACAATATTCTACAAATTAATGTGAAATGCAGCATAAAGGTGTCTAATAATGGGTTGTACCCCTCTGGCCCTTCCAACTTCTCCAAACGATTCGGCATTGATGAAATGATGATCTCCTGCGGGATATTGTAAAGTGTTTGCAAACTCCCTGCGTGTGGACGGAGCATGTTCATTGGCTCAACACTACCCAACAAATCCCAAACATGTTCAGGGATTCATGTCCAGGCTCCTCGCAGAAACCAGGAATCTGATTCTTACCTGTTGTAGGTACCGTTGGACGACCTGCAGTGTGCTGTGTGGCGTTGTCAGGGAGCAAAAAATGGACGATAATGAAGGACGCGAAAGGCACTATATACTCTTATAGGATGTCGCATACCTTTCAGCTGTTAGCGTTCCTCTGTTCACGATATACAATGCCGTGAGCACCCAAACAAATGCCTGCCCACCCCATCACAGAGTCACCTCCAAAGGAATACTTGGGGAGATATTGCAAGCAGAAAAGTGCTCACCTGCATGTCTCCAAATTCGCCGACGTCCATCTGGTTCATGTGTGTGAACCCGACTCATCTGTGAGTGTCCAATCTCCATACGTTTGTAAAAAATGAAATCGCCAACCCGATGCTTCTGGATCAGGAGAGGGCCGATGGCAGACTTGTAATACGTACCCACGTTCATTCTGTCGTCTTCACTGTACGCTTCGGAAATGAGCACATGTCTGACCTCATGGGGCCTGTTGAAGCTGTACGCTTGTTTGGAAACAATCAATGGCTAATGCCAGACGGAGAATCTGTCACTCTTAGACGTGTCGCCTGGCGACTCTGACCATCGTCTACGGTTTTTGCCAGTCTCCTGAACCGATGAAGGATTCGACTGATCGTCGATTGCTTCGAGTTGCTGAGCCACCTGTGTCTAAGAATGGCCTGCTTCCGACAGTGTGATAACTCCTATAGCACGTTCTTCTCTGACGACGTCTTTCCATTGTGACAGTCTCAAGCCACGACTTACAGCATAGGGTTATTTCGTTAGCTGGTTGGTGTCTTTGCCATCTTGTTCTCCTATGAACGTACTTTCGAGATTTCGTGTAATTTGTTGGTTGTCTTTATTATGCTATTTAGTTCCATACACGGTGTAGTTACATACGGTATGCACTCCGAAGTTAGGTATTCCAAATAAAATCAAACCCTAGCTCTACATTTCCAAAAATGAAAGAGCTTACATTATATTTACGGGTGATGCATTAAATTTTGTCCGCGGAGTTTATATATATATATATATATATATATATATATATATATATATAGTATATATATATATATATATATATATATATATATATATATATATATATATATATATATGAAGCGGCGCACGAAAACGCGAAAGCGTTTCCACGATAAATGCGAAAACGGTTAAAACACCCAAACTGATAACGAAGCACACCG
>JABUQX010034354.1:5000-7500 GCA_015478945.1 Trachelipus rathkii
TTATGTCTCATCCCCAACTCTATTGCACCCCACCAATCTCTTTCCCCAACCTTCGCCATTTGAAAGGTTATATGTACAATAATACTTGAAATTTATAATTCTCAAATTATGTTAAAAAACTAAAGCTTCTGAAAAGGAGCCCTTTAAAGGAGGGTTTGTTCTCTTTTCTTCGTAAATGAGATCTGCATCGCTGAAAGATGCTCGCCAGCTACACTTATTGAAGGGCATGATAAGTATTCTGCCGAGTTCTACAAGATGTGAAAAACTTTTACAATTATCACGCCATTAAACCAATGGATCTTTAATTCCAAGAGTTTTCCCTTTTGATAATCTTCGATCAATGACAGGGGTGTCCTTTGACAACTCTGAACAAGACTCTTCACATGCTGCTAGAAGCCAAAAGAACAGTTCATGGTTCTGCAGTAGCGGTTTCTCAACAGATGGTAAATGTTGCTTCTGTTTCTGCAATCTTTCCTTTTTATTGGCTGGTGAAATTTCTACCCCAGCAGCATTTCATCATAGGCATACTAAATAAATTTTAACCGTTTAATGAAACACGTGATTCAAGAAGACTGGTTTGCCACATATCATATCAAGAAAAGTTTTAACTGCAGATGTAATCGTTTACGAATTTTGAAATCTATTATCTATCTCAGCATTAGTGTTTTCTGTCTTTGAAAGTCACTTACTTTTAATAGCAGCATTTAGCGCAGCTTTCATCGTTGCATCTAGAGGAATCTCGCCTGGCAAACAAGAATTTTCTAGATAATAGTCTTAGTTACCTCTTCAAACAGTTTAAGAATATAATTACCTAAAATCGTATTATCATCACTTGTCAAGCCTTTCACCTTTGTGTTTGTTGGAAGCATAAGGGGAGAAGCTTCATTTATTTCCCCCATCCTCTCAAGCATGTACCAACTACTATTGCAACGAGTCTGAACATCTTGCCGTTACAGAATGCTGAGGAACATTTAGTCTCATAATTATAAAGGAATACTATCTGCTATCCCGCAAAAAAATTCAGTACCGGATGCCCAGATGCAAATACCGGATGTGGGTAGAGAAAAAAATTGTGCGGATGCGGACTATCTGCTACACCTCTAGTCTTTAGGGGTATTTTACCGTATAAAATTTGGAGATTAGATTCATTGGAAAAGTAGTATATTTTTTATTCTCAAAAGCAAGCGAAAAATAGTTGAAACAAAAGATGTTTTTATTGCGGCTTTGTGAAGCACTTAAACTGAGTCAGAGTCGAAGTACTGGTTTGACTGCTGGAGTCGTAGTCCGAAATTTTTGTTTAAGAAGAGTCGGAGTCGAAAATTTTTGTTTAAGTGGAGTCGGAATCGGAGTCGAAAATCCAAATTTGAATTTAAGGAGTCGAGTCGGAGTCGGGAGTCGGAGTCGAAAATCAAATTTGATTTAAGGAGTCGGAGTCGAGGTGGAGTCGGAATCGAAAATTTATAGAACTATTAGCCGTATAATTCACCCGAAACTAGTCGGTAAAATAATAAAATATTTAGAATCAGCGTATGATTTATTTTGTACATATATACTTTCTCTATATATATATATATATATATATATATATATATATATCTTATATACATATATATGCTATATGCTATATATATATATATATATATATATATATATATATATATATTATATATATATATATATATATATATATATATATTTCTTCTTTATTTATTATATAAATTATAATATATATATATATATATATATACTTATATAATATATATAACATAACTATATATATTACTATATATATAATATATATATATATATTTATATATATATATAACCATATATATCTTTATATATAATATATATATATATATATATATATATATATATATATATATATATATATATAATAATAATATATATATATATATATATATATATATATATATATATATATATTAGTCCCTTTATTAAATAAATAGCATTACGCCAAAAAAATGCTTCGAAACGTTTGGAGGAAAGTTTGCATTAAAACAAATAAAATGAAATGCAAATGTTTGCCTTACAAAAAAAACGAAGCGTCACTGATTATGAATTGTGTTATTGGAGTAAGTCCGATTAGGTATAGGAGCTCACGGCCAGGTGATCAGGCACAGGCAACTGAGGTCTGCTCAATTGGGTACCCTCCACTACGACTTTCTTGCTTAGCCGCAGGTGGGTACGATTAAATCTCAGCTTCGATGTGGGGTTCGATCAATATTTTGGCAAGAGGGGAGTTGGTACCTCGTAAGCCATTCATGGGTACGAAACAATAGACACAATTATAACATCTAACAATGACAATACACGTAAAATAAATAAAAGTAGGATTTTTTTGAGATTTCCACAAGCGACGTTACGCTTTACTTACTTATATATATATATGTGTATATGTATAATAATATATACATATAAATATATAATAATATAATAATATGGCAATAATGTAACCAATAACCAATAATAATAACTT
>JABUQX010034354.1:12500-15000 GCA_015478945.1 Trachelipus rathkii
GTAAATCAGTAAATCAAACCACCCCTCCTACCCTCCCCATACCTCATCTATGATCTATTGATTCAAGTCATATTTTTTATTAAAATTGTTGTTTTACATACCCTAAATCAGGAAATCAGTAAATCAGTAAATCAAACCACCCTCCTACCCATCCATGATCTATTGATTCAAGTCATATTTTTTATTAAAATTGTCGTTTTACATACCATAAAGCAGTAAATCAGTAAATCAGACTGCCCTCCCCACCACCCTCCTACCCATCCATGATCTATTGATCTATTGATCTATTGATCTATTGGACTATTGATCTATTGATTCAAGTTATATTTTTCTTTAATATAAATAAGTTCTTTGGTTAAAAGCAGGAAAAGAAAAGTTTTTTTTTTAAAGCATTTATAACAAAAGTGCAAACTACATAATCGTTGACATATAAATTTTTAGCATCAAATATATTTACAAGTTTATATATATATATATATATATATATGATATTTATTTTTCCTCTCTATATATATATATATATATATATTAACATATAGTCTACTAGATAAAAAAAATATTAATATATATAAATACTTAAAGTATTTATATTATTATATATATATATATTTTATATTATATATATATATATATATATATATATATATATATATATATAATATATATATATATATATATAGTAATATATATATATATAAATATATTTATATATATATATATATATATATATATATATATATATATATGGGTGATATTTTAATTTTTCCTTGATATTTAATATTTAAAAATTAAGGAAACAATTTACATAAATCATAATTTATATTTAACGCTAGACTTCTCTAACATCCTTCAAAAAATCTGAATATAAATCTAGAGAATGTTAATAACTTGCTGGTTTGCTTGTTTAAACTGATTGGTTGATATATATATATATATATATATATATATATATATATATATATTATCAATATATATATATATATATATATATATATATATATATTATAATATATATATATATATATATATCTATTATATTATATATTATATATATATATCGATATATACAAATTAAATTAATATATATATATAATATGTCATATTAAATATATATATTTATATATATATATATATATATATATATATATATATATATATGCTGGATCGAATAGCCGCAACCGCAACCACAACCGCGGTTGTCACTGGTTTTCACAACCGCGACTGCGGTTTTCAATATGATATCTTTTTAAAAATACTCTTATGCTATCAAATCTTTCTCTCTCTCTCTCTCTCTCTTTATTATATGAAAAACAAGAATTCGGTTTGTCTTTACCCCTCAAATACTTCTAAGAAACTTACTTGTTCTGATTTTATTATTACTAATTGAAAAATGTATTACGCTAAAAAAAAAAAAAAACTAATTAAAAATGTATTAAGCTATTGGAAATATTTGGTGAGATTACTAAAAAGTTAAGTTTTCATTCGTCCTCTATATCACAAGTAATTTCTTTTGTTGTGTTAAAAATTCTTCACCAAACCTCAGATTTAGAGGCTGAAGAGGGAATTAAATCAGCTGTACAAACAATAAATTTGGAGTTAACTCGAAGATTTGATAATTTGGAAAAACAATTCTTGTATTCTGTCGCAACGTATCTAGATCCTCGATATAAAGGGAAATTTTTTACAACTTCTTATGTTTTGAAGGAAGTTCAGGAAGAAATAACAAAACAATGTAAGGAACTTTCTTCAGAATATGGAAAAGATATATCTATTAACAGACATCCTTAAAGAATTTAAACTGCAGAAATAAAGCAACCTTCAACATCCAAGCCAAAAACTCTGTTTGAAACCTTGAATTTAACATCAAGTATTTATGATGATATAGCAATATATGTAAAAGGAAAAAAGGATCGATTTCGAAAATGATACTCTAATGTTGTTTAGAGAGAACAAAACATAACTTCAAAGAGTTGAAGATGATGGCCAAAAGATATTTGTCATGCCCATCTAGTAGTATACCAATCGAACAACTTTTCAGCTGTGCTGGATTAATTTAGAAAAGGATGAGATTAACAGGAGAAAATGCAGAAAATTGTTATTCCTTAAATCTAACATGCCCCTTCTAATATTCAATTACAAACACGAATAACTAAAGAAGAATCTTTACTAGGTACTTTCCAGTTTCCCATGAGCGGAGGATGGAGAAAGTGGATGGTGTTGTGCATTGTATGAGTCCTCCTGGTAACTCTGGTAAACAAAGGCTAAATTGCACATTAAACGACCAGAAATTTAAAGTTTCTTTCTAGGTTATAATATAATAATAATAATAATAATAATAATAATAATAATAATAATAATAATAATAATAATAATAATAATAATAATAATAATAATAATAATAATAATAATAATAATAATATAATAATAATAATAATTATAATAATTATTATTATTATTATTATTATTATTATTATTATTATTATTATTATTATTATTATTA
>JABUQX010034354.1:20000-26645 GCA_015478945.1 Trachelipus rathkii
TAGTCGGAGCCGGAAGCCGGAGCAGGAGCCGGAGCTCGAGTGGACCGGAGCCGGAGCCGAACAATCTTAATTTGTTTTTTTTCGAACAAGTTATTTTTAGATGATCAAAATATTCAAAGGATTTGAAAACAATTTACAAATTATTATCAAATCTGTTTAGCGAAACATTTGTACCCACCGAGCCGAGCCGGATCTGGAATTAAATTTCTTCAAAAAATTTATTAAACGGTGAAAAAATATTACGAAAAAGACTGACAAATTGGAATACAATTAGCGCAAAAGCTTTATCGAGCCGAGCCGGACCGGAGCCGGACCGGAGCCGGAGCGGAACCGGATGCTGGATATAAATTTTTTTTTTTAAATATTTTTTTAGGTAAAAAATATATTACCAAAAATTTGGACCAATTTGACCAACTATTGCAGAAACCTTTAGTCGAGCCGGGCCGGCCCGCCCGGGCCGGAGCCGGAGCCGGAGCGAGCCGATAGCAAGGAGCAAGAGCGTAGTCTGATGCTTGCATAAATTTTTAGGAATTTTTTAAATAAAAATTTATGCCAAACATGTCGAACAATTTTCAAATAGTGCAGAATCCTTAGTCGGAGCCGAGGCCGAAGGATTCTGTGTATAATTTTTTTCAAGAAATAGTTTTTAGGTGAAAAAATTACCAAAAAAGTGCTCTAACAATTTTCAAAAATATTGCGAAACGGAGCTGGATACTGAGCCGGAAGCCGGACCGATCGACCGCAGGCAAAGTCTAGTATAAATATTATTTCCTTTCAGGGGAATATAATATATATATAATATATATTATATTGATATATATATATATATAATATAAATATATATAATAATATATATATAAAAATATTATATATATAATATATATATACTATTATATATAATATATATATAATATATATATCAAATATTCGTGTATTAAATATATATATATATATATATATAATATTGAATATATATATATATATAAATATATTATATAATATATATAATATATTAATATAGATATATATATATATATATATAATAATAAATCAAATAATATATAATTATATATTATATATATATAATATATATAATATATATATATATATATATTATAATATATATATATATATATATATATAATATATATATAATATATATATATATATATATATATATATTTATATATAATATATATATATAATATATATTATTAATATATATATAGTATATATATATATATATATATATATATATATATATATATATATTATATATATATAACTATAGGGAGAATAAATGTTGTACATCTAAAAAGAAAATAAATTTCAAAAAGTTTTCGCTTTTCTTACATTTCAGTTTTTTGAAACATATTCTGACCAAAAAAAGTAAGTTGAAGGAAAATTTGTAAAAACTAAATAGACATTAAACAGTTATGTTTCTCATCATATCTCATTGAATGCAATTCATACAGCTACAATATTTATTTCAAATTTAACACTATTAGAAAATAGTTTTCATAAACTCTCGAAATGTCTATAAAATTTTTTTTTTTAAATCGATTCTTATTTTCAATAGGTAAATTTTCTCGTTAATACCGTAAAATCTTGTTTGTACGAAACGCGAAAATAGCAAGAATAGTCTTCCCGTAGTAGGAAAAGAAGCAAAAATCAAAATTCTTACACCCCCACAAAGAAAATATTTTTTGTTTTGTATTTTTTTTAATTAAAATAAAAAGATGCAAAATTTATCATCAAAGAACGTCTTCTGCAATAATTTATTAAATCGGATTTTTTGATAGAGTGTCCATAAATTCACAGAATTGGGCTTCAAACCCCTGCTGGGCTACACGCATCTTCTGTTGCTTCCGGGTTACAAAGCAACAAGCAACGTCAACATGGCACAACATGTTGTTGAGAGAATTTGCAATAATAAGACAAAAAATTTCACTCGCCCCAGGACTCGAACCACCGACAAAACAGCGTCGTTAAACAATGTACATTAGGCTCTAACCACTAGTCCGATCCACCTCCCCAAAAAAAAGAATGCATCTCGAATTTTCAAATCTTCTGCCTTCGATATCACTCTTGAAACTTCGATACTTAGTAAATCCACAGAAGGTTGTGTAACCTCTTCTGGCCACTGGCATTCTACTGGTGCCCTCCTGGGTTACAAAGCAACCAAGCAACTCAAGGAACGCAGGCATGCGCACAACATGCTTGTTGCGACAAATTGCAATAATAAAGACGAAAACATTTCACTCGCACCAGACTCGAACCACCAACAACAGCTCCCGTTATACAATTAAGAGCTTCTACCACTATCCAACCGCCTCCCCAAAAATAAGGCATCTTGAAAGTTTTCAAATCTCAGGTCGATTATCACTCTTTGAAACGCTCGATACTTATTTAAATCCAAAGAAGGGTGATTTGGAACCCCACTGAGCTACACGGCCATTCTACTGGGTGCTCCTGGTACAGAGCAACCACCATAGTCAAATAACGCCCGAACATGCGCACACGATGGTTGTTCCACAAAAATTTGCAATAAAAACGAAAACATTCACTCACACCAGATCGAACCATCGACAACAGAGCTCCCGTTAACAATGTTTTGTTTCTACAGGAGCTCATACCCACTAGTACAATCCGCCTGCCCAAAAAATAAATCATCTCGGAAGTTTCAAATCTCCTGCTTCGATTTCACCCGCTTGAAAACTCAATACTATATTTAGAATCCAAGAAGGTAGTGGAACCCCTTCGGGCCTACACGGCACTTCGTCAGCGGTCTCATGGGTTACAGGAACACCTACCAAAGTCAAGAATCGCGAGAAGCCAAAAAATGTTTGTGCCGCAAATCAGCAATAATAAGACGAAAAAAATTCACTCGGGCTAGACTCGACCATCGACAACATGCGTTCCCGCTTAACAATGTTCAGAGCTCTACCACTAGTCTGATCCGCCTCCCCCAAAAAAGAAGGCATCTCGGAAGTTTTCAAATCTACTGATTCGATATCACTGCTTTGAAACTCGCTACGTATTTAAATCCACAGAAGGGTGGTTGAACCCCTTCTGGGTTACACCGGCGTTTTTCAGGGGTGCTCATGGGTTACGGGAGAACCGACCAAAGTCAAGGAACGCCGACATTGCGCACAAGTACTTTTTGCCACAATTCAATAAGAAGTAAAAAGATTTTCACGCCCCAGGAAATTGAACCATCACCAACAGCGTCGCGTTAGACAATATACAGGAGGCCTACCACTAGTCTGATCCGCCTCCCTAGAAAATGAAGCCATCTCGGAAGTTTTCAAACTTCCTGCTCGATATCACTCTTGAAACTCGATACTTATGTTAAACCCACAGAAGGTGTTGGAACTCCTCTGGGGCTACACGGCTTCTTCAAGTGCTCAGGGTTACAAGGAGCAACCTACCAAAATAAATTAACGCCAAAAGGCGCACAATACTTGTTACGACAAAATTGCAAATAATAAGATGAAAAAAAAATCCACTTGCGCCAGACTCAACCATCGAAAAAACAGCGTCACCTTAGACAATGTACGATGCTCTACCAACTAGTCCATTTTTTTCCGCCTCCCAAAAGAGAATCTCGGAAGTTTTTAAATCTCCTGTCTTCACATCACTGCTTTAAACTCGATACTATTTTAATCCATACAAGTTTGGAAACCCTTCTGGGCTTACACGCATTCTCGGTGCTCATGGGTTACAGGGCAAACGACCAAATGTCAAGCGAACGGCCGCATGCGCACAAATACGTTTTGCCACAAATTTCAATAAGAGACGAAAAAAATTTCACTCGCGCCAGGACTCGAACCATCGACACAGCGTACGCCGTCAGACAATGTACAGTTGGCTCTGCCACTAGTCCGATCCCTCCCCAAAAAAGAACGCATCTCGGAGTTTTCAAATCTCCTGCTTCGATATCACGGCTTTGAAACTCAGTACTTATTAAATCCACAGAAGGGTGGTTGGAACCCCTTCTCGGGCTACACGGCATTCTTCATGGGTGCTCATGGGTAGCAGGAGCAACTGACCAAAGTCTAGCGATCGACGACCATCGTCACAACATGCTTGTTGCGACAAAATTTGCAATAATAAGACAAAAAATTTCCGCCAAAACTCGAACCATCGACAACAGCGTCGCCGTTAGACAATGTTACATAGGTTCTACCACTAGTCCGTATCCTCCTCCCCAAAAATAGCATCACGAAACATTTCAAGCACCTACTTCGACATCACGCTTTGAAACTCTGTACTTCATTTAACTCAATAAGAAGTTGCTTGGAACCGCTATACATATACAATAATATATAATATATAAATATATATAATATATAAATATATAATACTAGATATATAATATATAATATATATAGTATAATAATATATATAATATATATATATATATATATAATATATATAATATATATAATATAATATATATATACATTACTATATATTAAAATAATATATATTATATAATATATTAATTAAATAATATATATATATATATATATATAATATAATATAATAATAATATATTATATATATAATATATTATATATATATAATATATATATATATATAATACTAATATATATATATATATATATATAATACTATATATATATATAATTTTTTTTTCCGTCTAAAAAATGAAAAAATTTTCCAAATGTTTATTTGCTTTCTAGCATTTCATTTTTCCTTACATGAAATAAAAAAAATTCATTTAAAAAAAAAAAACGAAAGATTTTTTTCTCAAATTTGGACCAACCACATAAAACGTGTAAACAAACTACGTCAAAATCAAATTTGTGTAGATGTAAGTTGTTCAACCATTGAATAAAAGTCTGCTTTTGAAAATTTGGAAATACTTTTCGATTTAGCAATAAAGAATTGTTAAGACTATGTTCAAATTATGAGTCAAAATAAAATTTATTACCACACTAATTTGGAGTATTTTAGTGCAAAAAAAAAATATCTGAAAATAATTTATGCAGTTTTTTGGAAATTCAAAAAAAAATTTCCTCTCTTCACCCTAAAACTGCTCAAAACGACAGTTTTTTTTGTTTTATTTTTCATAAAATAAAGATATCATAGTTGTTCATCAAAAAAAACATTTTACTTTTTTTTTTTTTGAATAGTTGAGAGTTTGCTATGAAGTCTCCCCTAAATTAATTAAATGGAAGAAGAAGTTGAATAGGGAAAGATATCTTTACATAAGAAAGTTAAAAAGTGCTGAAACCCAGAAAGCGCAGCGACTTGTAATGATGAAGACATAAATAAGCAAAAAATTCGAAAGCACAAAAGGAGGAAACTAAATAAACTGATATTTATATAATCGAAAACCCTAGACGCAACAATATTAAAATGAATGGGAACATGTTTCTACCATCACCATAAAATTGAGGAAATGATAAAAGTAGATAAACATCACAATATACACTAGATAAACAATATATATATAATATATAAATATTATATATAATATATATAATATATATATAAATATATTATATATAATATATATATATATATATAAATATATATATATATTGTCCTGCCCTCCCTTATTCGCCCCCACCAGGCGGTAGCAACAGGTCTCTTAGGGAGGAAATCTGATAGAGTGTTCTGAATGCCAGAGTTGTAGTCGGAGCGGAAGTCGGTAGTTGGTTAATTGAAGAGGTAATCGGATCGGATCTTAATTTTGAAAGGTGGGTCGATCGAGTCAATTTCAAGGGTCAGTCGAACTTCAAGATAATAGAGTTGAGTCCAGAAAATGTTTTTGAGTGCTTGTTCTGACAATATTCTTATGAATTTGACTCTGTGATACTCAATCGCGTCATACAAGTCACTTCAGTTTGACTTCCAATAACAAAAAGCAATGCAAACTTCGAAGTGTTTACCTGCACCTTATGTTCAATTTCGTTATATTTAATTAAATTAAACCTCAGCCTCAACCATCTATATTAAGTTGCTGGAAGAAATAAAAACTCCATATACGAAGAAAATTCTCTCATCTGACAATATATCTATTAGCTGCTGATTTATATTGATCCTATCTACAGGTAAGCTTAAAGGAAGATCAACAACAAAAAGCTAATCTGCACTTTGCAATGTGGCCATTTGTATAAAGGGTTGCCGGTTCAAGAGAAAAGGATACATCTAAACATATTGTAAGTGATGAAACTAGAACTATCCCCATTACTACCTCTCAAGCCATTTTTCAGAAAGCTCAGATAATTAAGTATGAAAAGATTCTAGATATGAAAGCACAGTCGAATGAATCGACTGGTTCAGAAAAAGTCAAATCCGATCCTCATCCGTACACAAATTCCATAACTTAAACAAAATTTTGCTGCACTGAAAAAGTTGAAAAAAATTGATAAATAGAACGTAAATAGAGGCCATCGATAAGAATCCAGACATTGTACAAGAACCTGCCACTGCTTTACTGCCTACCTCCAACACAATTAGCATTGAACGCTGTTTCTGCTATTCGCATATCAAATCAACCATTAAGAGCAAAAAATTGCAAGGAGACCTGCAAATGCTATCTATGTTAAGAACTAATTCATTCAATTGAGTAGAATGACTAGATGTTAAGTCATGATAACATCTCTCTTT
>JABUQX010034355.1:0-15000 GCA_015478945.1 Trachelipus rathkii
CTTCAGTCCCCCGAGAAACTAAAGAATATAGAAAAAGTTCTTTTAAAAACCTATCTTGAAGTAATGCGGAACCATCAGAGCCCGAACCACGTCCACAACGACCGTTTCTGGACCCATGTGACAATTGTCAAAAAGCGCATTATGAAGGGAGGTGTAAAGGAGTAAAAGAGCTTGAATGTGTCTCTTTAAACTTTTAGTCCCTGCCGGAGTGAGTCAACCGGCGGAAAAGGACTGTGTTTGGGACTCTTCCCCAGATACGACCTCACCCGAAGCACCTGAAGGACTCTTAACTCAACTATTTGCAGAACCGGTTAATGATCCCGGGGTGAAGGACTTATGTAACACTTCAAAGACACTCGTAGAGAAGGAGGTCAGCGAAGGGCCGAGATTTGAATTGGAAAACCTCGATCCTAGCATGATAATTCCCATACATCTATGTCAGGCCGATATAGAACCCTTAGTAATTTGTGTGGTCATAGATGAGGACAGCTCCCCTCGTTTTGACTGCTTAGTTGATAGTGGAGCTGGGGTCAATCTGGTAAGTTCTCAAGTGATTCCTTTGTTAGTAACGGATAAGACAATGCTTCCATCTGTAGAATTGGGGGTCCGAGCCATAAGTGGGTTCGGGGACCAAAATCTTATTCCTATTAGTCATTATGTGGAGTTGAGGTTGATATTTCAATCAAACTTCATAACACAGTCCTCTGCTTTTTTCATTGTTCCTCAAAAATATATGGAGGACCATCCTATTATTCTTGGAACGTGTGTTCTTAGGGAAAATCATTTGTTGCCGGATATGGCTCAACAACAACTCATCTGTATTGAGGGAAATGACTTAACCTTTGTTGCTGAAGGCCTCAAAGACACCAAAAAGTCGCCATTAATGGTGGGAGTGATAAACCCCATATTGATAAAAAATATCACAGTTCACAATTCTAGTGTTAATGATACTGATATGTGCGATCAGAAAAACGATCGTACTCTTCGGTTATTGTTGAGAGGTCTTGGAAAGTTAGGCAGTGGTTTTGACTGGCGACCACTCCCAAAATTATATAGGATGCATCAATCAAAAATAATGCTAGACAACGACATCCTATACTATCAAACCAAAGCTGGAAATCGTTTATCTCTGGTCTCGCTGGACTTGTTAATACATATCGTTCTAAGACTCCATATTTCATGTGCCCATATAGGACAAAACAAGTTACTCCAATTAATTTACAAGACTTTTTAACATCCACGGGTTAACCAAGTAACGTCCGACATAGTTCGGTGTTGCACTATATGTCAAACCAAGAAAAATTTCTCAACCAATATTACTCCGCCAATGTTAAAGATCCTTGCCAGTGGCCCTTTCGATCTATGTGCAATGGATCTTATTCAGTTCCCTTCAACTTTTAAGGGAAATAAATATTGCTTAGTGCTAATAGACCATTATTCAAAATGGGTAGCAGTCGTGTCTATCGCTGATAAGTCTAGTTCAACTGTCTCCAGGAAATTAGAACACCAGATATTACCATTCTTACCAAAGATACCCAATAGAATCCTCACTGATAATGGGACTGAATTTACGTCTCAAACATTTCAGCAGGTATTGTGTAAACACAACATCAAACATGTCCGTATCTCCCCTTTGCATCCGGCCAGTAATGGTATCTCTGAGAGATTTAATCGGAGTTTGATACAGATTCAAAAATGTCTAAGTTTCGAACAGCCTGCTAATTGGGATGACGAATTACCTTCCTCTGTCCTAATTTATAACCATACATCCCATAGCGCCTTAGGGATGTCCCCTTCAGATTTTTTGTTGCAGAAGTCTCATTCTCCCTCTCATACGTTTCCCAATATTGGAAAGAGGGGAGTATCAATTTTAAACCCTTCAAAGTCGGCCAAAAAGTAGCCTGAAAGGTGGTCAGAACTGGTCCCAGCACAGTCATGAAATTCAAAAATAAATGGGAAGGCCCAAATGTAGTTATTGAAGTAAACCCCAATCGGGTAATCTATATTGTTAGACGATATAATGATCTCAATGGTAGACTACAGAAAGTTCATTTTTCACATCTTAGGCCGTGGATCGACATTCCTAACTACCTACGCACATATTTAGCTAGGAATAAGGACAGTCGTGAAATTTTCTTTGCTGATGATGATGAGTTGCAGACTGAAGATCCAGAGGACCTTGAGCAAGTAGAAATGATCCCGGAGGATTCCTTTGACTCTCCAGCTCCAGAGTATTCTTTAGATACCTCTATATTTGACACTAGTGTGGAGACTGTGGAGAGGGAAGATGCAGACTTCGAGGGGTTTTTACAATTTAACCCCATATCAGTTAATGAATATTTAAGAATGCCGGATTTAGATGTTGAGGTGCAGAAAATTCCGGGAGACATGGGGGAAAGGAGTGAAGAGTCTGTCATAGGATTGGATTCATCAATACATTCCTCTTTCAACGATTCTTCCATTGCCGTTAGTGAGGCGGGGCCATCCCCAAAAGTAAAGTTTTCATTGCCCCCTATAGAAGTGCCTATTTCCCCCAGGAAATCCTTTTCTGGTTCTGAGCCAAGTGCAATTTCCATTTCCTCAACAGGTATGGTAAATTTTCCCCTCTGGGTGATGGAACAGATTTGTGACTCCCCTTCGCAGGTAGCAGAGGATGGACTTCCGACTCCATCTTTAGATTTTTATGATTGGTATTTTCCGGATCAAGAACGTCGATTCTCATTTCCATCAGTTCTTGTTGAGTCGAGTGTAAGCAAAGAAGCCGAAGATCAGGAGATGTCGTGCGAAGATGGTTCTCTGTTGCTTACTCATTCACATTTTAAGGCTCGACCCTCTGGACCGTCCCTAGGAGACTTGTTCTCTCCAGAGTCAGATCATACTAGTCGAACATCGGTAACAGAGTTTTGGGGGTTTTCCCCGCCGCTGGAAAATGACATAGTCCCAGACAGAGCATCCTCGCCTATAGAGATTCCGGGTGTGAACGAAGTAATACAGAGGGATGCTAACCAAATAAACCAGTCTTATGTTAATGAAGAAGAGGAAATAAGCGAAGGATTTAGGCCCTTCACTCGGAGTAGAGGAAGGGTTACAGAGATACCATATGTTATGTCCACTCCTCTTGAATATATCAGAAACAGACGAAGATCCAGCTCTCTTCCGAATATGGAAATTGATCTCAGCGTCATTCATGAAGTTTCAAGTACTTCTTCGAACTTGGAAAATAATGGGAAAGTATAAATTTGAATAAAAACTTTTTTTTTAATAAATATACCCTTGTCCCCTTTCGTACTCCAGATTTTGGAACTATGCCCCTCTGTCACTGTCTTCTTCTCTGAACTTCTCTGACTTGCCTTTATTTCCGTTCAATTCTTACTATCTATCTTCTGCTATCTGATAATGGTATATCTGTGCATGGTAATTTTAAGTAAAACTATTAACTTATTAGTTAGATAGTTAAAACTGTCGGACCAAAACTAAAAGCTACTTATTTATGGATAGAGTTAGTCAGAGATGCTGCTATATAATGGATATTTTCTTATTTTTAATAATCTCGATTTCGATACCAACATTCGATACTACAAACTAAAACTTTTATGAGCCCATGAAAGACTGGAGTCATAAAATTTCCAAAACTCGTTACTAATCTGTTTTTTTGTTTTTCTCTTTTTTTTGCTGCGAGACGAATGACAAGCTACATATTCTTTCTTTCCACTACCACACTATAGATGAATATGGTTAAATTTACGACTAAATGTCATATCATGGATGAAACAAAAAAAAAATTTTTTATCTTTTTTTGTTTTTGTCATTTATTTCCCAGTGTATTAAGGAAGGAGAAAGGTACTCATAGTAGACTTTCTTCTTTGCCACCGCCGAAGAAAAAAATTAATAATTTATAAAAGACTTATTTAAGAGCAGAAAACCAACAGAGGAATTAATCATGCCAGAATGATGGAATATAGGAAAATGGTATTAGTAAATTATAGTAAGAATTATAATAAAGTTACCCTTTTAATTTTCTATTTTTATATTTTTGTATTTTTGCATTAATATTTTTGTACTGTTGCTATTGCATTAGTTTTATTTTGTATTTGAATAACAGAAAAAGAAAATCTGTATTCCTATTGAGATTTTGTAATCAAAATTTTTGTAGTTGTAAGGTATTTACATAGTTTATATAATATTTTTGGAATTTTGTGATATGATTTGTAATGATATTATTAATTGAAATTATATCCATTATGATATATTCCTTTATAATGATATTAATACTATTGAAATTATATCCTATGATATGTTATTAAAATAATGTGTTAAGGTATTATGAAATGATCTTATGTATTTTGTTTTTGTATTTTGTTGATTTATGGAATTATACTCTTATTTTTTGGAATTGGTTCAATTTTGTTGAAAAATTGTAAAGAATTATTTATTTATTTTGTTTAGTTGAATTATGCCTTGTTTATTCTGTTTATTTTTGGTGATTTTTATAAAAGAAATATTCATAGGATATACGATAAGCTCCACCATAAAACTTTGCTATATAGTGCAGAAAATTAAAGTGGGGGCTTGAGCTTATCAGGGAGGAATGTGAAGGTGACCAATTGGTCTCTTTCATTTTTCTCCTTTTATAAAAATCGCCTTGGATCACAAAGAAGTGTTCCAGTTTTTTTAGAATTTATGCTGATTTCTTTTATATTTTATATATACTTATTTATATTATGTTCCACGCTTGGGAACAATTCAGAGATTACATTATTTGTATCTTTTCAGTTGGATGTATATTTAAAGATTTATGTTATAAGATATATTTTCCAAATTTGTAAAAGTAAATATTAATTTTTGAAGATAATAGATTTATCTCTCTGGTGTAAAACCATATTGGAACAATTGCAGGTCAGTGCTAAATATAAAGATATTGTTTAAGTTGCTTATAATCTTAATTAATCTTAATTTACTCTTAAAAAAACTGACTATGAATTATGAAAACATTTATAATATCGTGCTAAATATTAAAACTAGTAATATTATACTTACAGTTGACCTGTTCTTCTGTATATACTACATCTTATTACCTGCATATTTCATACTAACTGCGGAGTCAAAGGAAAAGCAATGTTAGAATGTGTACAATCTGTGTGATATAATAAAAGAAAAAAAAACCCTCCTTCTACTTACTACGAAGTTAAAGGGGTAGGTTTTAAATCCATAATTGCATTTATAAATGAAAATATTAATTAATGAAAAATGGCAAACATGTTAAATTGTTATCATGGTGCTGTTTTTGAGTTTAACTATGGTTAAACACAAAGATAGTGCCTATATGAGAACTAATTTATTTTGTGTTTGCCAGGTTTTTTTTTTTATCCCAGAATTTTTTTCTTTTCCCCTGGATTTTTTTTCGTGGATTTTTTACCTGAATTTTGATGCAAATTGAAAATCCTTATTGGACATCATCTACATAGAAATAAAACTTACCGATCGTTGTAAACACCTATTGTGCAAATCATTATTGTGAAAATAGTGTTCCATATCTGAAAAGGGAAAAGACTTACCAGATATTGGATATATATTCTAAAAATTCTTCAGTGTTGTCGTGATGGACATTCTTAACCTGCAAGGAAATAAAAGTTAAGTAAAAATCATCGACCACTAATTAATAAAAAACTAAAACTAACAAAAGAGAATTGATTGCGGTGTTAATAATTTATTGAAACCATAATTTATTATATAAATTCATGTTGTTGTTGTAAATTATATGACATACCGAACCAATTCCAATAACAGAACAAACTAATGAACCTATCTGACATAGTAAATAACATGAAACTATTGGAATATATATTAGCGACGTAACTTTCCCCCTTTGTGGTTATCGAGCTAGTATCCGACGCTGTCTATAACTCAGCCTAAATAAACATAGAGTTTTATTCGTCTTAATAATCCTATATATTTTCTAAATTCTTCAATATACTTCTTTCTATCCCTCCTAAAAAGAACTTAACCTTAAAATACTTACCAACATATTACATCGGTTGTCTGTGAACCAACTTACAACACCTCTGACGCACACGCTTGTCAAGCAGAATCCTTTAGGGTCCTGTTGATGATGTGATCTGGCCTAGATGAAGTCTACTGCTCTGTTTCAGAAGGACTGGCCATTTTTGATGAGTGATAGCACACCAAAATTCCGAAGTTGTGTTTAGACCATCAAAGGTATAGTTCTTAATAATTTCTTCACCACTTATTTTCTTTAATTTTTCCTTTAAGTTGTTATCATTAAATTTATTACCTCATTAAATTTATTCAGCTTTAGGATTCTAACGATCACAATAATAAATTGTGAACCACAAAGGATTGGATATACAAGCCCGGGGTTCAACCCATTTTTCAGTGTTGAAGTTTTACATTGGTTGAAACCCCCGTATATTCTTTATATATATATATATATATATATATATATATATATATATATATAATATATATATATATATATATAATATATAATATATATATATATATATATATATATATATATATATATTTATATATATAATATTATATTATATAATATATATAGTAATATAATATTTATATATATATATATATATATATATATATAATATATATATATATATATATATATATATATATTATAATATATATATATATATATATATATATATATATTATATATATATATATATATATATATATATATATATATATATATATATATATATATATATATATATATTATATTTATTATATATATATATATATATATATATATATATATATATATATATATATATATATATATATATATATATATATATATTCGAAATATATTTTATATATTTTTTTTATAAAAAACAAATATTTTTTTATATTTATATATATATAATCTATATATATATATATATATATATATATATATATTTAATATATATATATATATATATATATATAATATATATATATCTATATATATATATATATATATATATATATATATATATATAATATATATATTATAATATATAATATATATATATATATATATATATATATATATATAAATATATATTGTTATTCTTTTGACCTGGTATGAAAGTGTTTGTTGTTATTTGTTATTTATTATGCATCATTTTACACACATACATACACATAAATTTTGTCGACACTTTACTTATTACATTATCTACCCTTAACACTAACTTACAGAAACATGACTGTTATTTCTTAGCGTTTCATCTGTTTTTTTTTGGGGGATGTTTTTATTGTTATAAAATATTATTCTATATTTACAGTTTTTTTATTTAATTATAAATATTTATTTATTTATTTTTAAAACATTATTTTAAAGCATAATTTATAAAATTTTATTTATTTATTAAAAATTCTTTTTAAAATTTTTTATTTCTAAAATGTTATTTATTTTAAAAAAATTTATAATTTTTTTTTGTTTTTACTACATTTTGTTTTACTTTTTTATTAAAAATATGTACTTTATTGACCCTAAAGCAGTAAAGCCGTAGCGCAAACACCATTCCCCAACCCCCTTTCACCCTGTCATGCCATGCCATGCTTTATTGCCTTACTTCTTTACCTCATATTTGATCATGTATTATGCATAAACATAACATAAAAATCAAGTATTTTTGTATAAACATTACATAAAAAATAAGTTCTTTGTATAAACATTACATAAAAATAAGTTCTTTGCATGAACATAACAAATTTATTAAAAAAATTTGTTTTTGTTTTTACTAAATTCTTTATTCAGTTTATACTAATAACATAAAATTATCAATTATTCATATGTCAATGTTATTTCAGCATTAACATTGTAAAATGTAACAAAACCTACCAAAAAAATTATCATATCCTAACCTATCTATCATACAGATTGACGAATAAATGCTAACATCACAAAGTTTTAACATCAATAAAGCTAACATAACATTACCTGAACTAAGAACATAACATACCAACATATCTCTAACAGATCAGTGTTAATTTTACATTAAGATAACAAAGTTCCATTAGCAAAGTTCCATACTTATCAAAGGTAAAGTACCTAACATTATCTACAAAACCTATCTTATTCCCTTTTTCAAGCATGTCTCTAACATATCAATGTTAATTTTACATTAACATAGAAATATTTAACAAAACATCAAAAAAATTATCATAACCAACCTAACTATCATACTGGCCAACAAGTAATTGCACTCATAGCAAAGTTTTATCATCAGTAAAGCTAACATAGCATCCCCTAAACTAAGAACATAATATGAAACATATTTTGCGCAAGAATGAACTGCTATCATTAACAAAGTTAACAGCTTAACAACAATAAATTAGCTAGCACCTCTAAGCAAAGCTCAACCTAACCCAACTTTTCTATCATATCTATACCACAGCAATGTTAACTTAGCGTTGCAATATTTCACTAAACAACGAATAAATGCTAGCATACAAAGTTTTCACATCATTAAAGCTACCTAGCATAACAGCTGAACTAAGAACATAACGTGTCATAACATACCAATCATACCTTGTTCTGTTCTACCTGATAGGAAATTAGAAATCCATTTATATAAGTTGGTAGGGATGTTAGATTTTGTTATTTTGTGTATCAAGTTATGTTTAAGTACTGTATAGAATGCTTTGTTGATGTCGATTGCAATGATTATTGTTTGGCGAGTGGGTTTTGAGTTTAGCGATTATTATTGGTTGAATTATGTTTATGAGTGAGATTGTATAGTTTGAATGATTTTTTTGAAAGCCGTTTTGGAATTTGTGTTTGATGACTGTGTAGAGTTGTTTTGTTTGAGCTATGATTGTTAGGTAGTTTGCATAGGTGTTGATATAAATAAAAGAGATGGAGTGGTATGATGAACGGCCGGAGGGGTCTTTTCCTTTTTTAAGTTTGTGTATAATGATAACTTTTTTCCAGATAGGGTTTAGGCTGATAAAACTTTTATATATTCGTGCTAATGGAGTTAAAGCTGTGTTCCCAATATATTTGAGGTGTTTGTTTGAGATGTTTTCAAGGCCAATTGAAGGTGAATTTATAAGTGTCCTTTGGTTATGTTTTCAGATCAATTGTGGTATTTCTAATTGTTCAGGTCGTCTTTGAGTTTTTATTTTCTTGAGACCTTTGATTATTTTCCTGTTTTGAGGTTGTGTGGGGTTTTGTCTCTGCTTTGAGAAGTGAGTTACGAGGAATGCTTTCGTGTTTTTTGGTGGATTGTGAATTTTGTGTTTGGGTTTTTGATGGATTCGTCAGTGTGAGTTTGTCAGTTGGTTGAATTTTTCAGTGTATTTATTTTCTACATTCTGGTGTTATTTGTGCGTTGGATGTTCTTGGTGATGAAGGTGTGAAAGTTTTTTTAAAGTGTGTATATGATAAGTTTATGATTTGGCTTTTGAAGGCGGTAATCTGTGTTGTCGTTTGGAGTGTTGTGGGTATTATTTTTCTGAGTGAGTTGCGTTGTTTGATTAGTTTTCTATTTCAGGTGTTAGGGTTGGGTGGTATTTTTTCATGTATCCTCTGGGTAATGGATGTTGTTAGCTGCTTTTGGGATTAGAGAAGTGAAGTTTTCATTGCTTTGTTGAGTGTTGGTGGGTTTGTGATATTTAGAGGATGTATGTTATTTTCTATGTAGTTGGTGAATTGTGTCTGTTTTTTTTTTTTTTTATTTTTTTTTTTGTAGTTTTTGTTCGTTTTTTTGAGTGGGTAGTTTTAGGTTTGCCTGACATTTTGGTATTATGATGATGGGGAGATGGTCGGAGTTTAGATCGGTTCATGTTGACCAGTGAAGTATTGTGTGTAGGTCTGGTGATTATAGTGTTATGTCTGGTGATGCGCATGTTTGGTTGGTTTGGGGTGGGTTTCTGGTGTGGGCTGTTTTGTGTTTGGCTTAGGATGTTTAGGTTTTCGAGTTGGCTATGATGTGCGTACCTCTTTGGTTTGCTTTTTGGGCGTTGTAGCTTGTTGGGTGGTGGGCGTGGGAAACACCTCCCACTTTGAGGTTTTGAAGATGGGAGATTTCGGTGAGGTGGGAGATTTCAATGAGGTTTGGTTTGTAATTTTGGGGTCAGTGTGTTAAGGAGTTGTGGGGAATGCAGAGGTTTATTAGAAATTGTGTGGGTTTTTATTTATCATTGCTGTTAAGGATTTGTATTATGATGGTGTTGTCGTTTAATGCTGTTGTAAGTTTGTGAGGTGGTGTTTATGTATGATAGTGAGTTTTGAATAAAGGTTAGTAGAGTGTGATTTTGGGTGGCCTGGGGTGTGAAGATGGCATCATAGCCATAGAATTTAGTTCTGCATATCTATTTTGTAGGTAAGCCTCTTGTATCAGGCCTTTTGTTGTAGCTGTGTTTGTTTTAAAGAAGAACCTTCTACTTCTTTGTTTATTTGTATAGTCGTTTGTGTTGAATGTAATATGTTTTGTCATGATATATGTATATATGTATATATATCATATTATAATATATATATATATATATATATATATATATATATATTATATATATATATATATTATATATATATATATTATATATATATTATATATATATATATATATATATATATATATATATATATATATATATAATATATATATTAATTATAATTATATTATATATATAATATATTATATATATTATATAATATATAATATATTATATATATAGATATATCTATATATAATATTATATATATAATTTGATATATATAATATATATATTATAAATATATGATGTATGTAATATATATATATATATAATATAATATAATATATATATATATATATATATATATATATATATATATAATATATTAAATATATATATATATATATATATATATAATATATATATATATATATAGTATTATATAATATATATATTATAATATATATAATAATATATATATATATATATATATAGTATATATATAATATATATATATATATAACTGTGAAGAACGTAGGAAAGAAAAACAAAGATATCAGTAGTTTTAACAAGAAACATATAAAAAAATACTAATCTATCATCAATCTTTGTGAGCCTCTTTTATGCTCTGACACATACTGTAGTATGACACTGAAATATTACGGACTTTGTACATCTATCTCCTATCAGTTGTATAATTCGTCCTCCATAACCTGTGATTGAACGTAATAGAAAAATCAACACCTTGTATTGCAGTGATGTCATTCTTTATGGCGTACGGTGATAAGGGATCAGTTGTTAGAAATCTCTGCTGTGATAGAACTTCTCGTGAGCGAGTGAAGATGTTTAATGTAAAACAGATATTATGAAATGGAATGGACGCTGAAGTTAATAAGTTGTGTATGCTAAGATAATATGTAAACCTAGTTACTTGTAGAAATAAAGGTCTGCCAATGATAGATTCGAACCAGTTATGTGCACAGTAAGAAACCCTTTCATGCAAGGAGCATCAGCTGACGTTAATTTGGATATGCCTAGAAAAGTTAAGAAAATTTAGTTTCGTCAGGTACAGCAATGTACAGAGAGAGAGAGAGAGAGAGAGAAAGAGAGAGAGAGAGAGAGAGAGAGAGAGAGAGAGAGAGAGAGAGAGAGAGAGAGAGAGAGGTGCCGTTATTAATAAGGTAGATGAGGCAAAATAGTATGTTAAGCTATATTTTTGGTCACGCTAAGTTAGGCAGCGTATTATGAAAGATCGGCTGAAGGGCAAATAGTTTTTCAAACATGACTTTATTCGCTTAATCGATGGATCACAGGTGATAATGAGGGGTAGGGTGTGTGGTTAATTAGATTTGATCCATTGACTAATTGATATTATTAGTAAAAAAAGCCTACAAAATTCAGTACAAACATAGAATGTTCATATAATTTTATGTAATGTTCATACAAAACATATTTTTATGTTGTGTTATACAAATAGTAAAGCAAAAATAAGTACTTTATTAACCCTAAAGCAAGAAGTTAATAAATCATAGTGCATGGCAGGCTGGAAGGGGCGACTGGTGTGAGTAGTTTACGCTACTACCTTATTGACTTAATGGCTTAGGGTCTGTAAGGTACATAGTTTTAATAAAAATTTAATTTTTTTCCTACAAACATAAAATGTTTTTAATTATTTTTAAAATGTATTTTAAAAAAAAATAAATAAAAATAAAACTAAATGTTAATGTAAACTAAAAGTTTGAAAATAAATAAATTTTAAACAAAATAAAAAGAAAAACTTTAAGCATAATACAAATATTTCATCATGTATAGGAAATATATTAGTTTACATCAGCCTAAAGAAAATGAGATATGATGCTGGTATAGTGACCATCTAGGTAATTATTTGTTATTAGATGATTTCATTGCATTTTTAAGGGTAAAACCCCTTTTAGGGATTCGGTCCCAATATCGTGTAGGTGTCTTATCATTTCAGACTCCTCAGGAACTCATCCTTCGTCATTTCAGTACAAATGCATTGAGGTAACATACATTAGACAGGCCAAAGCAAGTTTTTCTTCGATCGCACTCCTACCAGGTTGTGATCAGATCACCGATGACTTGAAACTATCAAATTCGGGATCTTTGGTGTTGGAAGCACGTAAAATGATATCATTATTGCACACAAAAATTTCATTTCAAGGGTAAAACCTCGTTTTATGGCTCGGTCCCCATCTCATTGGTGATATTACCATTTCTGAATCCCTGGAATCATTCTTCGTCGTCATGCCTCCGTCTTCCACTGTTAAGCATTCTGTGTTTTTTTCCTCGCTTTTTCTTCTGGGACACACTCCGAAGGGTTCATAGGTTACCCGTAAGAACATGAACCCCTCATAATCGAGTTCTACGGGTTCGTAAACATATAGGAAAACATCTCATTTGTTCTACTATACGTTTATTTAAAGACTCGGTACCGTCTCCGGCTCCGGTTCCGGCTCATTGTTCCGTGTCATGAGCATTTTCAGTCTCAAACTTCTTCTTCATCCTTCTTCATCTTCCTTTGCTATGTATTCCATGAATCTCTCTTTATTTTCGCCTTTGTTTCCTTCTGGAACCCCTTCCTGGGGGGGCGCAGGCATCACTGAGGGTTCTGAAACCCTAAAGTCTGGTTCTAGGGGTTAGTAAACAAATAAAAGGACACCTCATTTGCCCTATTATATGTTTATTTCAAGATTGAGCTCCAACTTCAGCTACAACTCCGTCTCAGTACTCCGCATCACGAGCCGGCTCCTGCTCCATTTATTTCCCTGGCTCCAATTTTTTAGCCGAAACCTGTCGGCTGTTTATTTTCCACCTAGTTATAGCCATAACCAAGTTTAGAGGCTCAGTACTCCCTTAGGGTGTTCGTAGCAGTGTGAAATCTCGGTTTCTACGAGGTGACTAAACCAGCTAAACAAGTAAGTTTGGTGGGGACACAATGTATCTAAGTCTTCTAAATTGCGGGGGAAATAAATCCTGTGACGTGATAAAAATATTGCTTTTTGATTGGTGATCCCCGGTTTGTGTTTGTTACTACCCGATACATTAAAAGATTGTTAAATAATATTAATCATTTTATTTCTAATGTTTTCCAATGTAATAAGCCATCCAGAGGACGACGACAGACGATTTCAATATCGGTTTTAGATTAAAAGACCACGATTAATCGACTGGAATCATCAAAAATGGGGTACTGATCATTTAAAACCATCATGGAACCAAATACCCCCCTTTTGGAGGGTTAAACCATTATGGTCAGGTTAAAAACTATGAAAACGGTCTTCCAGACCTTAAAAACGCTGCTCACCGACCTATACTTTGACATAAAGCTTCAAAATTTAACAATGTGACTGAAATTTTCAAGTCAACTGCCGACATGACTTGACTTTCCTGTCAACCTGGAGATTCTCAATCCTGATCCTCAGTTTTGAAAACCAGCCTTTGTCACAGACGAGTTATGTTACTACAGAAAAATATTCCCAAATTCCTCCGGAGTTGGGAACTTTACCCAAGTCAGCTGATGACATGACTTGGTCAGAATGTAGTCAATTCCGCCCTCTTTACTATTGAAAACGAGATAGAAAGTTTCCAACATTTTTTATTAAACATTATCACGTTTCGGGTTTTTGCCTAACCCATCATCAGCACTTTAAAATAAAACATTAAACAAATATAGTGGTACTTGATATACGAGTGCCACAACTTACGAGATTTTCCAGATACGATTTGTCCCTCGGTCGATTTTTTTTGCATTGAATTACGAGCCAAAATTTGAGGTATGAACCGCCCTTAGAGATTTTCAGAGTTAAATGAAAGGCAGCACCCAGAAAAAGTTGCAACTGGTGGTGCATTGGAGCTATGTAATGACACTTGCCTAACTCATTTGCGAAACCCTCTGAAAGGGAAGAAGAAACAAACTTCCTTGGAAAGGTTTTTCTTGAAACGGCCTGCAAGTGTAAGTGAGGAAAGCGTGTCGAAAAAGCCAACAACCAGTGAAGAAAATTAAATTAAGCTCAAGTTGTCTGATATCCAATATAAATATACACTTTATATAAGCAGTTTTTTTCTTTACATTCTCTTTTATTATGTTTTTATACAATATTTGTTATTTATAAATACTTTTTCTTATTTAAAAACACGTAGCAAAAAAATACTGGGGTGGCATTTTTGGGGCAAGAACGCATTAAAGGCATTTCGATTAAAAAAATTCATTTGATATACGAGCAAATTCATTTACGAACTCACTAACGGAACGAATTAAACTCGTAAGTCACGGTACTACTCTATATGAATAGCCAGGCTAACAAATGAATAAATAAATAACTAAAAAAAATTGACAAATATGAACACACGAATAGTCACTAACAAACCAAAAAAATCACCCAAATATAACTTACACGCTATGGTTGCAAAGAAAATAAATCTAGAGTTACATTCCCAGAGAAATGAAAATATTATTTTCTAAGAATGCTTACTTGGTCGTGCCAAAATATTTTTACTTTTTATAGT
>JABUQX010034355.1:22500-25000 GCA_015478945.1 Trachelipus rathkii
ACTTTTTTAATAACAAGTGAAATCAGTTATTTGATAGTTGTATCATTCGGAAATGTAGTAAAAGTTCAAATAAGTTCTAAGAAAAATCAAATTAAAATATTTCTAGTAAGTAATTAATCATCAAGACGGTGGTAGTAACTGTGCAATGAATTATTTAGGTTTAAGAGTTTATATTTAACGACCAACCTCATCCTTTGCACCCTTCAAGCTATCTAAAATTTGTAACAATTTTTTTCGCATCAATTCTCGTTCAAGATAATGAGAAGGATTTTGTAAAGCTCAGGAAATGGCGCCCTAAAATTACGCATTAAAGTAAACGAAAG
The DNA here is from genome assembly GCA_015478945.1 of Trachelipus rathkii. Classification (NCBI taxonomy): domain Eukaryota; kingdom Metazoa; phylum Arthropoda; class Malacostraca; order Isopoda; family Trachelipodidae; genus Trachelipus; species Trachelipus rathkii. The sequence goes on from JABUQX010034355.1 coordinate 22,824, forward strand.
CTTTAAAAAAACACGAGTTATTACATTCTTGGAAAATAATTATATTAAAACAGTGCTTTCACTCTTTCGCGTTTTTGAGGCATACGTACATCAATTTAAAAGTGCCAAAAAGAAAAATTATAACTATAAAAAAAATTAATTTTTTAATAAGCCTCTACCTATTCATAACAAATATTATGCTTCTTATAAACCTCTTTCAATTTCAGCTCTTTTCCTAATCTAAATCATGACTTTTCAAGGATCTTTTAATTGATTTGAATCTCTGGCACAATGTACAAAATTCAATTAAAAATTTTGATCAAATAATTCAAATTCTATTTTGATATCATTATCATTGAAATAATTTGAAAACTTTTAATAGCGCAATTTTTTATTATATTAGTGCACCTTTAGAATTACATAAACATGTATAGTTTGGAGAAAAATGCTCCTGAACAGTATTCTATTCAAATATTTTAATCATAAGAAATTATGTTAGCAACCATTATATAGATTATTGTGTGGCCATAGCAAACAGAGTTGCCAGATATTCTTTTATTAATGTTTATTTATTTTAATATATATATATATATATATTATATATAATATATATATATAATATTATATATATATATAATATAATATATATATATATATAATATATATATATATATATATATATATATAATAGTCAATACAGTTTCTATAAGTAGGGTACCGTATCTTAATTTGAGAATAAAAAGCAGCACGAAGGCTCCAGACAGCGGCATTGGAAAAACTTTAATGACAAAATTACAACGTTTCGGAATACATCAGTTCCCATCATCAGGCTACAAATGATAAATTATGAAATAGAAACAGACAAAAAATATAAAAATAAAAATAAAAATTTAACTATAGTTAAGAAATTAAACATATTCATTTGGTATCAATTATCATCTTTAACATGTCATTATTAAATTACATTAAATAAATAAGCAATGACAAAAACACAAAATCCTCAGGACCAACACAGAATAAAGTATTATCAAGTAAATTAAAATGGTTAATAAATTTTATTTATTAAAGGGAAACTCATTTAAATTTAAGAGGTGCAAATGACTAATCCAGGATAAAACACTCACCAAAATAATTACAGCTAGGGGCTAAAAGCAACACAAAAAAGCCGGCATTAATTAACATCGGGAAAACTTCCTGAAGACAAGTCAAAAATCAAAGCAGCTGCAACTTAAAAGGACCACTGTCGCTATTGAGAGAAGGTTTAATGTTGGCAATGTATAGGGATTCAAAAATGTGCAGGTTGGTTGGTAAACTGGTTTGTGATAATATAGAGAAATTTGTATAATTAAAGGCGTGATCATGGGTGTGAGCATGGTCACGTATAGCAGAATAAGCAGGGGAATTCAGCAAAGAATTAGTGCGGGTGGAAAAACCTCTGTGTTCATCGATTCTGACATTTAATTGGCGTAGGGTGCTTCCTACGTAAGCGGCGTCACAGTCGCTACATAAAAATTTGTAAATGACAGAAGAACGAAGAGAAATAGGAGTTTTGTCCTTATGATTACAGTACGACGCTATTTTGTAAGAAGAGTTAAAGATTAATTTAATGTCTAATTGAGGGAAACTAATACGTAACAGATGGGAAAGATCTTTATATAGTTTGATATGGATGTGTTCGTAAAACGGCAGTGCAAAATATAATTTCAGCTTGGGAACAGTTGGGATAGGGGGTGGGGGGTCAAATTTGGAGCATAAGAACCTATTAATATATTTATAAATAAGAGAGTGGGGAAAAAGGTTAGAACTGAAAAAGTTCACCAAAAATTCGAATTCATCATGCATTAGGTTGTAAGTGGACGTTAGGTGGAAGGCTCTAAATAACAAGGTTTTTATGCTATTACATTTAAAAGACAAAGGAATGTGGCTGAAGAAGTTTAGGCCTAATCCAGTGAAGGTTTTCTTTCTGTAAATTGTAGTTGAAAAATCTATTGCCGTTTTTTTAATAAACATCCAAAAAAGGAAGGGAATTATTTGTCTCGTCTTCATGCGTGAAGGTTATGTTAGGTAGCTGGGAGTTTATGTAATTAAAAAAATTTGGAATTTTGGTTTCATCTGTGAACAGTAGAAAGGTGTCGTCCATATATCTTTTGTAAAATGTGGGTTTGAATGAGGGGGGACATTTATCAAGCCATATTTGT
>JABUQX010034355.1:40000-41647 GCA_015478945.1 Trachelipus rathkii
ACAACACACACACACACACACATTACATTATCTTATTATATATATAATATATATATATATATAATAATAAATATATTATATATATATATAATAATATATATCATATTATATATTAATGATATATATAGTAATTAATATATATTATTAATTATTATATAGATATATATATAATATTATATGTACACTAAAGTATAATATATATATTTATAATATAGTTTAATAAAACCTTCAACTTTTAAGATAATTGTATAAACAAGAGTTAATATATATATAAAGATATAATAAATAATTTATATATATACATATATATATATAATTATAGAACTAAATATATAATATATATATATTTATATTATAATATGATATATTTATAAAAGTTAGTTATTATATATATAACCTACTATAAATGTTAAATTATTATATTTTATTATTATTAGTAGTTCAAAAGAGAGATATTTTAAAAATATTATAAATAATATTAATTATATAGTTAATATAATACGATTAATTTTAAGATAATTAAGGATATATTAATATAATTATTATACTGTATAACCACAACAATAATATATAATAATATTATATATTATTATAATATTAATGATATAATAAAAACATAATATATATAAAATAGTATATTAATTATATATAATTAAAATATATATTAGATATATATAACTATATATAGTAATATAATATATAATATAGAATTAATATATTATATAACTATAATAAATGATTATGATGATGATATATTAATATATAGGAGACCTATAATATAACATTGATAGACCTTACTTACGTAGAATATATGATATATATTAGTATTATTAATAAATAGATAGATGATATATATATAATATATTAAGTATATATATATTATAATATTATGAGATATATATATATATAGTAGATGAATTTATATATATAGTATGAATTTATATATAAATATAGAATATAATATATAGGAGATTAATATATATATATATATATATATATATATATTAATATATAAGTATATTAATAATATATGAATTATATATATATAATACGATATGATGTTCTTCACGAGTACAGAATTTGATGATAGAGATTAGTTTGTTCTCTTCTTGAACATGATTTGATGAAGTCACAGTATTGAGTAGATAAGTAAAGTTATTGTTTGTGCAGTCAGCGGATTAATAAGTGAATATAAATGTCTGATACGCATTTGATAAAAAACAGAGAGATATATAGTACAATAATATGTAAAGTCAAAAATGCTCCTATAGTCACTACCAAATTCTTCTTCTTTTGAGACCCACCATAAAGATGAAAATATATATTTTTTTTTATAAAGAATTACGAGTAATATCCCTCTTATTAGACCCATGGATAGATAGACATAATAAGATGAATGATATAGGTTTTGCACTACTAGATAATTGTAGTAGACAGGGAAGTAAATTAAAAGTGACATAATTTAATTAATTATTAACCTGAAGTTGTACTAAATTAACTGAATAGTAAAAGTTTCAAAAGTATATAAGAAAGAAGTCACATAAATCAAAACGAGAACCTGATTGTTTCCTAGTTTAAAATTTTTAATTAAAAGAATACAAAATAATATATTACTTATTATTCAATAAAATATTCAATTTTTATAAT
>JABUQX010034356.1:0-15000 GCA_015478945.1 Trachelipus rathkii
AAAGTGGGTTATTTTTTGTGTCCATGTGGGTTAGATTTGAGGGTCCAATTTGGTCAGTGTGTGTGTGTTCGGGGTTTCACAAAACTTCACCAAAATAGGATATTTAACCTTATGAAAGAGTGGTCTAACATTATTTAATTAGAGGTTAACATATTTTTAATTGTTTTCAAGGTTATTAAGGCTAAAAAATCTGGCAAAAAGTTGTGGAAAATTTTCAATTTTTTTCAAAATTTTGAAAAAATTCCTAAAAATAGAAAAATCCGAAAATAATTATGATAATGCATATTTGTACATATATTCAATGTATTTACATGGTGATATACTTATTTTTGCTTCATACAGTATAAAAAAATTTTTTTTGGGGTGGGTAGTTCGTGGAGTTTTTGTGTACTATTTTAGATAATAGATTTATGTGCTTTGACTAACTTATATATATATATATAGTATATATATATATATATATATATATTATTATATTATAATATCATATATATATATATATATATATAAATATATATATATAATATATTAATATTATATAATATATATACTATATAATATGATATATTATATAATAATATAAATATATATTATAATAATATATATGATTAGGGATTGCCGAATATTCGGTAAGTATTCGGTATTCTGCCTATTCGGCCAATCATGCCGATCTTCGGTATCGGCTTTTTGCCGAACTGAATCGGGGCTCGAGTAGAAGGTTTCGAAGGTTTCTGGATCGATTCTCAAATGGAAAGTTTATTTCAATTCAAATTGAAATTTAGAAACTTATTTCCAAAAAATAAAAAATATTGCCAAATTTTGTTGCGAATATGGAGAAAAGTCTGTGTCTTTTGTTGTCTTCCTTGAAGGGCCTTTGACATTTTTCAATACTTCGAAAAAATAGAATTCATTTAGTGATACAGGATATTGGACCAAACATGGTAGCTGGTATAAGAGAGAGTGGCTTGCTATCAATTCATGTTTTATTCACATGTTCAACTATGCATTCACATTCAAATATTATGTCAAAAGTCTTAAAGATGCTTTTATTACTTGCCAGAAAGCATATCCTCTCTATTTTCCACCATAAATTCAACGAGCAGTTGAATTCTTAAATATTTATTCACTGCTGCTAATGTCAACAGCATAAATAACTAAGACGTTTCTACATGCTGGACAGAACTTATGATATGCTTAAAAGATTGTTTGAACAAAAGTTCCGCCTGATCCATTGATACGCTGCTGAACTGCAATTCAAAAAGTTCGACTTATTCAGTGAGAAAAATTAATTTCCATTTACTTGAGCCATTTGACAGCAATCACTAAAACAAGCATGTAAACAGTGCAAGTAACAGCCCCAAGTGACCCTTCCATTGTTAGCAATAATTCTATGTGTTTAAATTAAGGCATAGTAAAAGCAAAACCTTCAGTGGAATAATTATTACACTCGTTGAAAGAGCTTAAGAAATCGGTCTTCAAAAAAGACTTTCCTAAAGTTTCTATGGTGATATATATTTGTGTGTAGGTACTTTCTTAGATCTGCAATTCAGCTAATTTTTCAAAAAAAATGAAATCAGATGAATCAGTAAAAATATGGTCGTTGAGCCATGGAAAGAAATGCATGAAATTTAGCTCCTGACTCTTCGCTGACGATGATTTACGTGGTGGGGAAAGTGAAGCTAAAGGTTCCATTTTCACCTTTAATGGATTTTTTTAAAGAAATGTGGCATCAAAATCGTCATACAGAAAGAAAGTGAGAGTGAAAAAAGAAAAGTCCCATTCTTCTGACGATGTGATTATTATTGTACATAAAAGTAAAAGGATACATACGGAATTACATCAAAAATATAACAAATATATAAGTGTTTGTAATTTTGACCAGTGAAGACATGATATTCCCTTCAATTGGTGAGTAAAACACAACGGAACTATAGTTTTATGAAGTTTGAAAAAACTTAGCAAATAAGTTACCTTCAGCTCCACCGTACACAGTGCAAAGTGAAGAATATGTTAGAGACAGAAAGGAAATTATTTGTATGAGCCCAAGAAATAGGTAATCCCCTTGAAAATGGAGACTGCTAATGTTCTGTCATTTTAAACCTTAGAGCTTATTCAAAAGAAGTTTAGTTTAATATCTTTAACTTTTTTTTCCTCGTAGAACAACTTTTCACTTTCATTTAATTATTTTAATATTGAATGTTGCTATAGTAAGGACATGTTATTTACTTTTCTTTATTGACTTTGTAAGTAACACTGGTAACATGAAATTTCTTGGACGGGGTTTGCAATTGATTATTGATGTGCTAATTCCAAAAATGTAATCGGGTTTTGCATATCACATCGCATTTGTTGAGATATTGTGTGTAACACAGATTGTAAAATTTTATGATTTACCTCTTTCAAGAGGGTCTATCACATTATGGATAAATATATATATATATATATATATATATAATATATATAGTATATAATATATATATATATATATATATATATATAATAATAAATATAATATATATATATATATATATAATATATAATAAATATATATTGATATATGGAATATCAAAGGTCAGATGAATATGAATACATGTTTTGATAGATATATTTAAACATATAAATACAACTAATGATAAAGATGTAATATTGGGACAACAATGAATGTAATAAAAGGAATGGGTTTAGTTAATGTAAATATACCTACGATGGTAAGTAACTTTCTCTTCGTAGGCGATCTACTGTGCATAGCGTCTGGATTCCCCATCATCAAAGCTACAACAATAATCGGCCATCATTGATTATCCCACTGTCTGGTGAACGTCCTTTCCATGAACTTTCAGATCTTGATGGATGCGGTGTCACCTGCTCATCACTAACATCGCCTAGGTTAGTCCGGAAATTTCTTAGGTGAGAATGCTAAGTAGTGCAACTTTATACTCATTCTCATCCATGAGAATGAAAACTGTGTAGCAGTTCCTGTACAAGTTAGTGGTTCTCGGCTTTCCTGGTCCCCAGAAAATTCTGTGCTATATCTGAAAAAGAAATCCACGCTGTTGCCTCTAACACAGTCATTGTTGTATTAAAGGCAGTATCACGGAGAAGTGTCCGTATTTGTGGCCATCAAAATATCCCAGCTTTTTCTTCTCCGTCACTTCAGACCAAGGACCGGTGAGCATATATAGCGGAAGCATTAACCATCATGGTCCAGGGCCTTCACAAAATTGTTTCATCAACACCAAGTTTATGTGTAGTGGAGGTAAAGCATGATGTTTTCCTCTCTTGTACAAGTGGTTCCTCCAGGAACGATGTTTCCGTCACCTGCGTCAACGTTCTCCGCTTCTGTGGCCATTCTCTTTTGGTCCAGTGATCCTTGGCGCCCGCCTGTCCCAATAGCACAGGAAGCAGTAATATTTGGAAACCTGCTTGCTGACGAGCAAAATGTTTACATTTGAGATTCGGAACGCATATTTTGCCACCTCCATCTTACAGATATTGTAAGCCTCTTCCAAAAAGTCCTTGATTTTTTGTCATACTCCAACTCCATCGCCGTACCGAGTGGCCGAGTACCCACTGTAACGCTGAAGCATAACTGTTGCGTGTGTAACAACACACACTTTAAACTGCTCGTGGAAAGTGTCAATAAAACAGTCGCCACTCACCTGCATCGTAGCCTGGAGTCCCATACGGTGGGGGGCGAGTAGTAGGCCTGCACTCACTGTTAATTACACAAGGTTTACCATCTACTGGAAGAGCCTCCGCAGCTATGCTTCTCTGTTACGATAAAATGTTTCCTTGTGCGCCAGGTCAGTAGCAAATTTTTCATGCAACCTCGAAGCCAACCGCTCAGGACAACTTCGCAAATACAGACTCATACAAATCGTTCATGTTTTACCTGGGTGGAAAATGCAACGGACATGCCGACTTGTATTGCAGATGGAGTGATAGACATCAAATCCCAGGTCAGTTGGCAATCCAACATTTAGATCGTACTAAAAGTTTACTACATCCCCAATAGTCGACCGCAGTAAACTTGCTACTAATGTAGATATATGCGGAAGGTAACGTCCTATACACCTATCGCAGTGCGCACATGAATTTGTCATTCCTAGGGATATGCAAAAATAGGGATCCAATATTGGCAATGAAAAGCGGCTGTTAGTGGAATCAGCACTCCGAATACATATATGCCGCTACATAAAAGTCCACCAAGAAAAAATGTCACCTTCTTTTTGTTGACCAGTGTAGTTTCTTTATTTTTCCCATAAATGGATGACCGAACTTTGAAATAACTATTCGCCGAATAGCGAAGATTATTCGGCCGAAACTGTTAGAGCCGAATATTCGGTAATTGTCCGGCTTTTCACTATTCGGCACATCCCTAATATATATATATATTATTATATATAATTATATATATATATAATATATATTATAATTAAACTATATATATATATATATATATATTATATACCCGTATATATAATATAGTATAATTATTAATATATATATACATATATATATATAATATATATATATCTATAATAATATATATATATATATATATATATATAATATTAATATATATCTATTAATACCTTCTATCTTCTCAACCCTCGACCACCAAATATGGGAGGGGAATATAGCCACAGGTACTTCCGACGAGCCGACGTCTCCTCCAAGAGATCCTCCAGGGATATTCAATATTCAGGTTTTCTGTGTTGAGAGCTTAGATAGACTATGAGAGAAAAAGTGGGATGTGTCTTGAGAACTTGATTTAGCGAGTTTTGGATATTGTGGTCGATTTGGTTAAGGTTTGAAATATTATATATATAAGCGGTATATATAATTATATATATATATATATAATATATATTATATATATATATATATATATAAATATATATATATATAATCATATATATAGATTATATATAATATATATATATATACTTATAAATATATATATATAAATATATAATATAATATAATTATATATATTATATATATATATATATATAATATATAATATTAATATATATATATATATAATATTATATATATATACATATATATATAACGTATATATATATATATATCATATATAATATATATATTTATATTATATATTAATATAATATATATATATATTATATAATATATATATTATATATCTATATATATAATATATATATATTATACGTATATATATTATATAGAATTATATATATGTTTCCTATAATATAATATATATATATATATATATATACTATATATATAATATATATATATATATATATATATATATTATATATAATATAGTATATATAATATATATATATGGCAAATTTGTAGATATATAAACTCACATACAGAAATTCAAATCCACCACCCACATAATTCAATCAACATACTTCAATTAAATATAAATGTCATTAAGAATAAAGAACGAACTTTAACACAACTTAAATAAATTTAATATACACGGAGCTCCAATACAGGAATCTAATCTCACTCCAAACAAATACCTCTCTAAATTTCCCTCTATATTACACAATCCTGAAACAATATATAAGACCCCCTAAAGCCTGATCTAGTTACTCTCATATACACAAAATCATTCAATTCTGAAATGCCATTAACCACACAACAAATCACAAACTTTGACCACACTTCCACATATTAATCAATAGGAGTAAAATTCAATAACAGAATTAATGTCTATATCCCTGACTCCACCTCTCAAAACTGCTCAAAATTATGTCCCAGATCTATCACCCTTAATGCAATATAAGACTGATACTAGCTGGAACCTTCAATCCCCATCACCCTGCATGCCCCAACATACTCACCAAGAAGTGATACACTCATGGACAACTTACACACACTCAGCATCCTCAGCAACAGCAACCAACCCACTCAACAACCATTTCAACATAATCAGAATCCCTCCCAAATCCCTGACATTTCCTTCTGTTTGCACCAAAATCAGGTTACCACAAAATGGCAAATCTTCCACACTCTATCCTCTAATTACATTCCAATTTTAATTATACAGTAATTCATAATAAACATCTCAAATACACATCTTTTAAAAGAACTTACACTAGCTATAAGAAAACAAACTGGCATCCTTACACTTATTTTATAGAACAAGAGATGAAAATCCTTTCAAACAGCAAACTTTACATCTCTTGACAAAGCAATACAACACTTCAGTAAGACCATTCTATAGGTATCCAAAAAATATACCGTATATATATATATATATATATATATATATATATCCCTCAAGGTTACAGCAAATACTTTGTGCAGGGGCTGCGGAGCCGGAGCTGGAGCAGGACTTCAATCCCAACTTTTCACGAGAAAGATATATAATAATACAGAGAGATAAACTCTATATATATAATATATATGATATATATATATATATATAATATATAATATTATAATTTAATATAGCAAAATGGGGGCAAGAGTTGATGGTTGGAAATATGGGCGGTAAGACATGAAAATCCAATTTCAAACTTGACAGGAAACATGATATTTGAAAAAGTTAAACCTGGTGGTTTGTTAGCTCATTTCTTATACTATAATATATTATATAATATACTCTGATATACTATGCAAAAGTAGTGCCTGACAAATTAGCATGCTATAGAAATGGAGGGGGAAAATCTCGATTTCAACTCGGACATTTAAATAAGGAATAAAGGTCTACAGACCAAACTAATGAGTTTTGAAACCAAACCGGGGCAAAATGGAAAGGTTGGGGTACCCCCAATTGACCATTAACAGCTTGAGTTTCTATTACTTCCCTCAAAAAATTTGGGGGATAATCTGTTTTACTCTGTTTTACCCCTGAAATTTTTTTTTTCTTGGTATGTAAAAATGGATTGGTATTTGTTCCATTTTTCCTTCCATTTTTTTCCTCTTCAAAAATAGATTATATATATATAATACTATATATATATAACATATATATATAAACTTTAGGTAAGTATAATCTACCCTGTGTACAATTATTTGCCAATAAAGTGACTTTTCCATTTCTTCCCCTTATATTTTCATCTCGACCCCAAAAAAAAATTTTTTGGGGTAAGAATGGAATGGTATTTTTTCCCATAGGGGTAAGAATGGAAAATGGTATTTTTCCCTTAGAACAAAAATTAATAAAGATTCATATATATATTGTATATATATATATATATATATGTATAATACCCACCTGTGTACAATATTTTGGGCAATAAAGTGCTTTTCCATTCTTCCCCCTTGTGTTTTCATTCTCACCCCAGAATGGAGAAAAAATGGAAAGTCAGTTTTTAGTCAATAACTTTTTTTTTAAGAATAGTAAATGATAAATTTTTACAGTCAATATAGAGCATCGCATTAACCTTATATTTTCATTTAGAGCAGTTTTTCAGTAACATTAACGGTTTTAGTGATATGACCTTAAAAATCAAATCTTTCCATTCTTTACCTCCGTCTTGCTATAGTATATATATTATAATATTAATATATTATTATAATATATAATATAGTATATATATTATAATAAATATATATATATATATATATATATAATATATTATAATATATATATATATATATAATATATCCCCTCAAGGTTACAGCAAATACTTTGTGCAGGGGCTGCGGAGCTGGAGCAGGACTTCAATCCCAACTTTTCACCAGAAAGAGATACCATAATAAAACAGAGAAACTCCCTCCAACAAAAAATAGAAAGCCAAACCGAGATCAAATTAACCAAATCGTAGATCTTAATCAGAATTAACAACTTAATTAACTTGAACAAGAATCAAAACTGGCAACAGTACCCCAACCACTTTACCAAAAAAAAAAAAAAAAACACTTCACAAACACAGCTCATAACAACCCACAGAGACCTCTTTAAACAAAATAATAAAATCATTAGCCCAAAAAAATCAATGCAATCTTATAGTGTCACACTACATTAAAATCAACCACAACCCCACAACACCCACCAATAGATTAACAACCAAAAAATTTAAGGAATAACCAAGAAATCCCTTCATTCACTCCGCTTGAGGCACTCAACACCATCATAAACTCACAAGCAGAAGGTCTACGCAAAATATTCAATATCCACCAAAAATGCCTAGGAACAAAAGCCATAGCAGTACTAACCCAAATATTTAACCGACCCTATCCCACCATTCTGGAAACACACACATACTATTCCCCATACTAAAGACTAATGAATCACCCAACCACCCAGCCTCATATGGATCTATATCATTAATCTCTACATTATCTAAAAGTCTCAAAAGATTAATTTAATTCTGAAAATAATCTTCCCTTATCAGATACACAACATGGTTTCAGGCAAAAACATACTGCTACTGCACTACTTAGTGATCTAACACAAAACATACCCACAGGTTTTAACCAAAATCTACAACCCTCCATCACTTACCTAGTGGCAATAGACATGAACAAGGTACAGTATTTGATAAAGTCCCACATCGCTTCTTAATAGACAAAGTATTAAACACAAAAATAAATATCAGTGACAAGAAAATAATAGCAAATTTTCTATCTGGTCGCATGGCTAGTCATACAAAGATGTCACACCTCTCGTACAAACAGGTTATATAATGGAGTCCCCCCAGGATATAGATTTAGGAGTGCTAACCGCAATTGCTAAAGATGTTACTCCCAGACAAGTGGTGACACAGGACATCTCTTACTAAACTACTTTGACTTAACAAACAATCAGATGCAACTTCGATACACTTGCTCTGATGGATGAAGTTACATGAAAAGTAAATACAGTTGGAAAATGAGAAATATGTATGCACTAATCGCTTCAACAAAATAAGCAAACTTCCACCAAAAACAAAACTAGAGAGAGAAAACTCTGCTACAAGTAGTAGCAGCTCCAATTGTAGAACATACTGAGGAAGAAGCTGAAGAATATTCTAGTCTTGATGATACAAATAAAACACTTCAAAATTTTTGTTTCTCCTTTAAAAACAAGAAAGAAATTTCGTTTGTTAGCTATAACTATAATTAATCATAAGTGAAAAGTCCATGGAAATCAATTTTAAGTTTTTATTAAATTAATCACATTCAATTGAACCATCATGTACTTTGGTTTTAAATTTACATCCAAAACTTAAAAAACTTCATGAAGGTCATACCTATATCAAGTCTATATATATTTTGTTTTTTCCACATAATTTACAAGCAATATTTCATCAATTATGTTGTTTTGTATTGAATTCGCTAATAGTGGTTTTACATTTACTTCAGATGGCCTCTCTGTGAGAAAAAAAACAAAAAACCCTACACAATAAATTTGGAAGGGCTAAAGAACTCTCAAAAGAAAAATGGAAGTGTCCTTTGAACAGGAAATTCCCTTAAATGAGTTCGAGCCATCACAATTGAAGGGCCAAACTTGATTAAAAACTACATGTTACAGAACTTTTTGAATTGTACTAAGAACTACTTTAGAAGTAGCTACTACATCTACTTAAAAAATGTTATATACTAGTTAGTTAATGATTGGTTTAATTACAGTTTCAGGATAATTTTACAAGAACTGAAGGAACAATATGAAAAAGTCATCTATGAAAGAAAACTGCAGATTTTGACTTTATCCCCCATAAAAAATTATTGAAACCATATCCTATTTTGGAGTTAGTAAATATTTAGTGAATAAAGCCAGGGCATGGAAAAATTTATACAGAATCCTACCAGAGGTACCAAGGTACAGTAAAGGAAAGATTTTATCTAATGAACAGATACTTGAAGTGATTTCTTTCTGTGATGATGATGAAATAAATAGGTTATATCCTGGTAAAAGTGACTGTTTAAGTGTTAAAATGGCTGATGGCAAAAAAGAATATGTACAGAAATGTCTATTATTGTCAAATATAAAAGAACTTTTCCCCAATACAAACCCAACTCAAAAGATCCTGTTGGATTTTCTACATTTGCGAAGTTAAGACCAAAGTGGTGCGTGATTGCAGGGCGCAGGCCCAAAGGGCACTCAATGTCTGTGCACACACATCATCAAAACCACAAACTTATGGTATCAAGTATTGCAAACAAAGACATTACATATAAGACTTTGATGGAAAAGTGCATTTGTAATATGAACAATGCAAAGTGTATGCTAGGACAATGCAGAAAATGTCTAGGAAAATCTGGAATGGAAGAGTATTTAAAAACTCTCTCAAAATTAGATGAAAGAGACATTAATTATTTACAGTGGATTAGTATAGATAGGTCAACATTCATCACCACTGTTTCATCAACAGATGAATTTATAGCCACTCTATCTTCCAAAATTTTCCCTATCACACCACCATTATATTTCCCAAGTCACAATCAGCATATTTAAAAAATCTTAAAGAAAACTTGGACAACAAAGAAGCCATTATTCTTGGTGATTTTTCTGAAAATTATTCCTTTGTTGTACAAGATGGAAGCCAGAGCTTTCACTGGTCAAACAGTCAAGCAACTGTACACCCTTTCATGGTTTATTATAAATATGATTTGACAAAATGTCTCAACCATACAAATTTTTGCTTTATGAGTGACTCATTGATCAATTCAGTATTTTCAATTCCTGCATTTCTTAAAAAACTTTAGTCTGCCATAAGTCTTATTCTTCCAAATTGCACCAAAGTTCACTATTTTTCTGATGGTTGTGCTCGTCAGTACAAAAATAAGTACAACTTCATAAATCTGTGCTATCATGTTTTAGACTTTGGGATGAATTTTGAAAGTAATTTTTTTGGTACTGGTCATGAAAAGAATACCTGTGATGGCATTGGAGGCATAGTTGAAAGGGCTGCAACTAAGGAGAGTCTTCAAAGGGTTTGTAAATCTCCAATTATAACACTATTCAAATTTTTCAAATTTTCAGCACATTATTTTGCTGATTCAATTAAATTCTTTTACATTCCATCTTATGATATATCAAATATTGAAGAACAATTAAAATCTAGATTTCACATTGCTCAAACTTTAAAAAGTACACAAGGATTCCATAAAATAATTACCAATGGTTTAAACTGTCATAGCATTTACACCAACAGATTCAATCGAATACACTGTACACCAAATTTCATCTGACAAATCGATTTCTTCCATGACCTACATTGATTACAAAATAAGCCAATATTTTCTTTGTACTTATGATAATATTCCCTATAGCTATAGGGTTTATCAAGGAAATCTCAGATGAACACCAAGACTGTAAAATTAACTTCATGCATAAGGTTGCAAAAAATAAATTCTCTTTTTTGTCCATTGCAGACATGTTGGGTACTAATGAAGAACATTTTGTGTGTTGAGTAGCCCCCAATTGAATGCAGGCGTTACAATCACATACTCGTTTGACCCAAAAGAAGCTGCAAAATTCCCTTTTCTCTCGTGAAAGGTATTAAATTGGTAATTTAAAAGATTATAAATCTAACACATCATAATATAGTTTTAATATCTAAAATAAAATTTTGATCTAGCTACTAATTTATATATAATAATATATTTTTTATAATTAATTAACTAATAAATAATAATTAATAATATTATAATAAATATTTTTAGATCATTATAACATAATTGAAATAATAATTGCAAATCAATGATGAGTAATAGATATAATATACTCAAGACAATCAAATGAAAATACGAGCTAATATAAATATATAATTTAGTTGTCTAAATTTAACTCACCTCTATTAAAAAATTTCATATAAAAATAAAATAAATCTATTAAACTACATATTTAATGAATAATAATAAATAATGATAATAATAATAATAATAATAATATATAAAATATAATAATAAATACATAATATATAATTCCAATAATGAATACTAACTCACTATTCATAATATAATAATATTTATAAATATCAAATGTTATCAATGCATATCTACAACGAGAGCTATCTTCGTCGCCAAATCATTATAATAATAAGGTTTATTTAATATAAGCGCAGGTTTCTATAATTTAAGTCTTGAGAATTATCGATAATTCGTAGGCACTTTTTAGAGAATACTTATAACTATATAAAAAATTTATATTAATATATATTTTTGTATTAAATTTTAATAATTATTATAATATAATATTATTATATAATATAATATATAATATATATAATATATATATAATATATATATATATATATATATTATATATATATATTATAATATTAATATATTATATATATATATAATAACTATATAATATATATATATTATATTATATTAATTATAATATATAATATATATATATATATATATAATTAACAATATATATTATATTATATATTATATATATATATATTATAATATTATAATATATATATATATATAATATATATTAATATTATATATATTATTATATATTATATATATATATATATATATATATATATATATATATTATTAATTAATATTAATATTAATTATATTAATATTAATATATGTATTATATTATATATATATTATTTAATATTATATAATATATATAATATATATACATATATATATAATATATATATTTATATATTACTCTTTCAGTGATGGCTCAATTGGATAATAAATTTAAAAGACTTAAATTAATATAAATATATATATATATATATTTATATATAATTAATATATATATATATATATATTAATATAAAATATAGTATATATATAATTATATATATATAATATAAATATATATATATATTAATTATATATATATACTATATAATAATATATATATTATATACTAATAATAATATGGAGATATTATAAGTATATATTAATATATAGTATATTTATAGAATAAAAATTTTTCTTCTTCTTTTTAATATCTTGGGTAAAACTTAATAAGTCATATGCACTCTATGATATGTTTTATACATACACAAAGCTCAATACTTTTAAAGTATTATTTATAGAGGCTAAATATACACATAGTGAGATAATATATATCTACTATTATTATTCTCACGATTAATTCTCAGTATATATATATATATACAGTATATATATATAGTACAATTATTGAAGATGTAAGAGTCTCCGACGTTCCAATTTCAATGTTTTCTGATGAGAATTTCGAGCAAATTAGCAGGTTTTAATATATATATAATACTTTTAAGTAAATAAAATGGCGCAATGAATCATACACTTATAATATGATAATATATATAAAATATAAAAATATAAAACAATACAATTAAATAATGATAAATATGTATTATAATACAATAATAATAATATGATAATTATAATAATTATAATCTTAATAAAAACAAGATTATTATAAATAAAAATAAAAAAACTAATCATATAATAAAGAAAAAATAATCTCACACACTACTATAAAATAGAAAAAAAAAAAACGTTAAAAAAAATTAAATAAAAAATTATATAATATGATAATCATAAATATTAAAATAAAAAGAATGAATGACACTATGTATTTTAAATGTTTAATTCTACTTTTGTATTTATATTCCCCATAATTCAATCTGTGTGTAATTTAAATATGTAAGTAAACAAAATTAACAGTAATAAATATCGACGACAAAAATCAATGAGACAATCTATCATTTATTATATAAGCTGAAAATTTTAAAATGCAAAATTATATTTAGAAAAATAATGTATTATTTTCCCTTATTAATATATAAAAAAATAAAAAATATAATATATAATTTTTTATAACAAGTGTTCGACAATATAAAATAATTCGTTATGATGTACGATCAAAAATGAAAACACGACATCGGTAACACAAAATTATAATTTTATAAAATATAAAATCTATTGATTTTGCTCATAAAAATCACAAACAAATTACGCCGAGATCTCATTTTAGTAGTCCTTCTTAGATAACATTCCTGAAAGAAGATTTTTACTTATTTGCTGAGAGAGCACACAAATATAAAATTCTATAATACCTATGTATAACTTGAGTATTTTAAATAAACGACCTATACGTAGATAGCATATATAAAGTGTCTAGAGGACGGAAATATGCTAGTAATATGAATTTATCCAAATGACCATTATTTTACTTATAAAAGATCATATTATCATAACCAAATATAATTCTGTGATAATTACAAGTAAATTGTTTATATCATTTGCAAAGTCAGTCTGTCCATATATTATTTTTTAGTGAAGTAAAACTTATATTCCAAAGTTGGACCTAAATTAAAAATTTTATTTCATCAATTATTTTATTGCAAAAAAATAATTGGGCTATTCCTTATTATCAAATGACTAAACAAATAGTAAACATGTTATAATAATGACAACTAAGAACAGTTACTAAAAGTAACTCATAAATATCATTAGATTTTGAACTCAATATATATAATGTATTTATTTATATTTATTATGTATATACATAAAAGTATTCATCTTAGACTGGAAATAGTTTTATGAATATGAAAAAACTTATGTCTCAATTATATATAAAATAATGCAATTATTGATTATGAGGTACTAAGTTTTGCTTTATTGTGAGATGATGTACTAGATTTTTAAAAAATCGGAACAATTGAATTTATTTCAACAGGAATACTTTAATGAAATCCTTATTGATTTATTTTTCTAATTCGTATAACTCATATATACTTATGAGTCCTATAATCTTGCATGTATAAGTACTAATAAGTATTATATATATAATATATAATAAATTATATATTTATATATTATAATATATATATATTAACATATATATATATATATATATATATTAATATATCTAATAATATATATATATATATATATATATAATATATATATTATTTATAAATATATAATATAATAATATATAAATTATAATATTATATAATATATATTATTAATATTATATATTATATATAGTTAATTATATGTACTATATATATATAATATATTAATATTAATATATATTATATATATATATTAAATTAATATATATATTATATTAATTATATA
>JABUQX010034356.1:22500-25000 GCA_015478945.1 Trachelipus rathkii
CAGTACTTTCTTGAGAGTGAGACCATCTGTGGACGATTGTATTCTCGTCCTCTTTCAGTGATCAATTATTTATATATATTACACTATTCCTTTCGCGCGTCTTGGGTCTACCATGTGCTAATCATGGTAGCATTCTCCTTTTACTCTTTCTTTATCTTTCTGTCTTTTTATGCCTTTCTGTGTATTATACTCTAACTATCACTATATGGTTATAAAACCTATATATATATATATAATAAATGATATATTAATATATATATACAATAAATTAAATTAATTAATTTATATTATGAATTAATTAATATATATTATATTTATATGTTATTGTTATATTATTATATATATTTATATAAAGTAATTTTAATTATTATATAGTAGTTATATTCATATATTATATATTATTCACTATTACTAAATATAATATAAGATTACAATTACTATAATATTATAGTTAAGGTATAATACAGCATAGTGTTATGTAAGTGCATAGATCACGGTGTCTGGAGAGATGATCACTCATATAGACGATGAGTGAGGATTCTCATGCTACGTTAGGAGTGGGCTTACCTGTATGTAGGTAAGTCGGAGAATTTAGTCCATTCTGGAGGGCTGAAGCTCACTTCCAGAGTAGCGTGGGTGGAGGTAACCATAAATTTAACAAACACGAGACAATACTGAGTTAGAACCCATATGGATATTTATGTGACCAGGCTGAGGGATATATATATATATAATATATATAATATATATATATATATGTATATATATATATATATATATATATATATATATATATATATAAATATATATATATATATATATATATATATATATATATATATATATATATATATATATATATATATATTAGATTTTACTTAAGAGGCTGGTATTTACATTTACATATATATGTATTCCTTTGCTTCTGTGAACAAATTTCTTCTTTATCGAAATTTCGCAAATAAGAATCTTAAAATTGTTTCTCATCTTCCAGTTGGCTTATCAGAAACTCTTTCCAGATTTAAATTCAAACTGAAACCTTTCAGAAACGCTTCCAAAGTCGCAAATAACTATTCTTTTTCTTTGAAACTACTAAATTCTTCCTCTTTATATATATATAATATATATATATATATATATATATATTATATTATATATATATATATATATGCTTTTTTTCTGTGGAGAAGTGAGGGTTGACGCTGGAGTCGTTCTGCGAATCGCTGTCCTCATGGTAACCGCATAAATGTCGGTGGCGTGGGTTGGTAATGTATACGCTGGTAGCACGCGACTACCTTTCTTCCTTTCTTTCTCTATTGTTTTCATATTTTCTCTAACTTATTTATATATATATATATATATATATATATATATATATTGCTAAGAAAAACTCTATATTATAGATGTAAGGCTAAAGATCTATAGAAGGAAGAAAAAAAAACATGCTTTCCATTATGTTCTAACCGACTCTCCTCCATCCTGAATAGAATCCATTGGTCTTACCACTACACCATTCCGGTGTCCAAATCAAGCGCAGCTTTTAGCTAATGGATTCTCATCAAAACGATATCGTTATGCAAACATCTTCCTCTTCGATATATTTTATTAAAAGTAAATAAAATATATTGGTAAGAAAAGCGAAATATAGAAGTTGTAAAATATAATGATATATATTAGTAAGACAAAGGAAAATGTTCTCTTTGAGGTTTTAACCTGCCCTCCTGCGTCCGAGAATCGAATCCATCGATTTAACCTCATCATCATATCAGTATCCCAAAAAATCACAATATTTCAATAACAAAGCAAACATATAAGAGGTTGGGTGTTAGGTATCGAATTATGGACATTTTCAAACAACCAGAGTTGCTTGTTCTGAATTTGGATTGCGTTCTATTAGATGTGGAGTATGTGTCATACAAATTTAGGGTGATTCTATTCAAATAGTTCTTGAATGAGATGGGGAAGGGGGGTCTAGTGATTTTCCCTAAATTTAGATTTTTAGATTTCTTTCTGTTCGTAAATCAGTTGCATCACTCTCCATAACTATCGTTATATAATTCTGGTGACATGTCCATCCACAGTCTCATTCTTTCTCGGTCCAATTTTCTTAAACCAGATTTAACAATCAGGCTTATTCTTACAAGATCTCTACTGGTAAAGTGTGGGAATTTTTCCTTCTTCTATATACCAGCTACTTTAACTTCCAAACTTTAAATTGCCTGGTCGACTTTTCATCTGAATTTTAAATTAATTTTTTCTCAACTGATAGAGTTTATGATATCCTCAGCTCTTATTCTACCAAAGGTGCTATATACATACATATATATATATATATATATATATATATATAATATATATATATATAATATATATATATTATATATACACATCTATATTTATAAAATATAATATATATATATATATATATATATATATATATATATATATATATATATATATATATATATATATATATATATATATATATATATATATATAT
>JABUQX010034356.1:27500-29226 GCA_015478945.1 Trachelipus rathkii
TGGTTAATCTTGTTTGGTGATGAGAGAGATATGTTGAAGTATGGATGGATGTTAAATCAGTGAAGGGGATGGGGATGAGGATATCAGATCATTATGTTGTTTTATGTAAGATTAAGTTAGTAGGGGCATTAATGGAGAAGAAAGAGATAAAGAAGAAGTGGGGAGAATTAAGAAGGAGGAGTTAAGTGAACAAGGTTTTAAGAAAAGTTATGTAAGAGCATTTGCAAAATAAATGAGTTGAATGTGAACAAGATGAAATTGAGCAAATCTGATCTCAAATGAAGGAAGCCTTTGTTAACAGTGCAAGAGAAGTATGTGAATGTGCTAAATTAGGAAGTAAGAATGTCAATAGTGAGTGGATAAATGAAAATGTCATGCAAGTGATTAAAAGTAATAAAAAAAAAAGAGTCGTTGTTGAATGTGCTTAAAGCCAATGATGAGGTCTCAAAAGAAAGGTATATAGAAATATATAAGGAGGAAAAAAATGAAAAGTAAAAGTTAAAGAAAGAGGTAAATGAACATCTTGGAGCGAGGATGAATGGGAACTTACTGGGGAATTGGGTCCTCTTTTTCTGAAAGGAGTTACGAATAGTTAAGGGAATCTTCATAGAATAATGAAGAGAGATGGTATTTTCGTGTGTGATGAAATGAATGCGAGGAAAGTGTAAAGGGAACACTTCCAAAGTTTTCATAGCATTGACAGTAATGAAGAGGTGATATTGAAAGTATGTGGCTTTGACAGTATGGGAAGGTATAGGTATTTTGTATTTTTGTATTTTTGATGAGGGAATTAGTGGAAATGAGGTAATAGGTAGGGTGAGAAAGTTGAAGAATGGTATATCATCAGTTATAAAAGGAATTACTGGTGAATTGATCAAGAATGGTGGAGAGTTGGTGATTGCATGGATTTGGAAGTTGTGTAACAAAGCGTATGTGGAGGGTATATTTCCGAGTAATTAGAGAAAAGCAGTAATAGTATAAGGTAAGGGGGGATATGTCTGAACTATTGGGGAATTAGTTTATTGAGTGTTGTCGGGAAGATATATGCCGGTATTTTGGTTAAAAGAGTGAGTCGAATGACTGAAGGATTGAATGGCGAAGAACAAGGTGCATTTCGAAGTGGTAAAGAATGTGTAGATCAAAATTTTACTTTGAAATAAATGATTGAGAAATGAGAGAGAAGAAGAATAAGTTGTATTTAGGTTTTATGGACTTGCAACAGGTGTATGATGGGAATAATAGCGAAGCTCTATGGCATGTGTTAGTGATTTATAATGTTGGTGGTAGGCTTTTGAGTGGAATCAAAAGTATGTATGGCGATAGTGAAGCGTGTGTAAGAATAAATGGAGTTGAAAGTAAATGGTTTAATATTAATAGAGGGGTAACGCAAGGATGTCATGTCTCCTTGGTTATTTAATTTGTACATGGATGGGATTTATGAAAGAGTTAGAGGTAGGGGTGGCAAGAGAAGGTGTTAGAATGATGGAGAATTTAAGAGAGTGGAGAGTGTCTCGCTTACTGTATGCGGATTATTTGGTTTTGTGTGGTGAATCTGAAGAGAGTTTGAGAGGTTTGGCAGTTGTGTAAAAGGGGGGGGGGGTTGAAAGTGAATGTAGATAAGAGTAAAGTAGTGAGTGAAAAGAATCCATGGTGTTAAGTATGTAAGATGGTGAGCAATTGGAACAAGTATCTGAGTTTACATATTTAGGATATACTTTGGGGATGA
>JABUQX010034357.1:0-5000 GCA_015478945.1 Trachelipus rathkii
TTCAGTACTGGATTCAATTCAGATTGGGTGTTTAACCGTTTCCGCATTATCAATGAAACACTTTCCCGCGTTTATATATATAAATATATATATATATATATATATATATATATATATATATATATATATATATATATATATATATATATATATAAGAGAGAGAAAGAGAGAGAGAGAGAGTGCATAGGAATGGAACTTTCGTAACTGATTAAATGGATGTGAAAAAGGGTTGAGGGACACTTCGAAAATCTGCATAATATTGGCAGTAATGAAGAGTTGATAGTGGATGTGAATGGGTTTGGTGGTGTAAAAGAATAGGTATTTTGTGGATGAGGTAGTTAGTACTG
This sequence comes from Trachelipus rathkii, assembly GCA_015478945.1. Taxonomy (NCBI): domain Eukaryota; kingdom Metazoa; phylum Arthropoda; class Malacostraca; order Isopoda; family Trachelipodidae; genus Trachelipus; species Trachelipus rathkii. The sequence goes on from JABUQX010034357.1 coordinate 348, forward strand.
AGGAGGTAATATTAGAATTAGAAAGTTGAAGAATGATAAATCCGCAGATATAGATGGAATTATTGGTGAAATGATCATGAAAGGAGGTTAAATTGTGATTGACTGCTATGGAAGATGTGTAACAAAAAATTTACGGAGGGTATAATCCCGAGGGGTTGGAGGACACCAGTAGTAGTACCATTATATAATGGTAACTGAGATAAGGTGAACTGTAGGACCGATAGGGGTATTAGTTTCTTGAGTGTTGTAGTAAGATATGTGCTGTTACTTTTGTTTAAAGAGTGTGTTGAGTTACTGAGGACTGATTGGCGAAGAACAAGATGCATTTAGAAGGGGGCAGAGTATGTGTTGATCAAATCTTCACTTTGAAACAAATTGTGAGAAGAATTGGTTGATTAAATGAGGAATGAACGTGTTAGGGAGTTGTGAAGTGTGAAAGGAGGAAATTAGAGAATAAACGAGAGTGTATTAAGATGGTTTTATCAAATGTAAAGGATGGATGATAGTAGGTTGGTTAAGCGGATGCATAGTGGCGAGTGTGCTGGGAATCGACCGGCTAGGAGACCGAAGAAAAAGTGGATTGAGTCAGTAAAGGAATTTCTGATTGAAAGGGATGTGTTTGACAGTGGCGAGAAGAAAGGTACATAATAGTAGTGAGTGGCGGGGTTTTTGTGAGCCTGGCCAAAGGAATGAACCCTACAAGGATGAGATATTACAGTGAGGTTCCGTCGCGGTCTTGTGAAGTCTTAGGCTGATTTTTTTGGCTGTGATAGGCTCTCATTTAAGGAAATGAGGGGATGATAGAGGAGGGGGCTTTCCTTTCCATTTACGTCATGGTCTTCAACTAATTTTCTGTTATCGGTGTATTTCAAGCACCTCACCCCCAATCTGAGAAAATCAGAAGATAAATAAGACTGTATATATATATATATATATATATATATATATATATATATATATATATATATATATATATATATATATATATATATATATATATATATATATATATATATATATATACAGTATATATATATATATATATATATATATATATATATATATATATATATATATATATATATAATTATTGCCAGAACTGATTGAGCAATTTTGAAATTATAAAAATGTAATGGGAGTACATAGAGATAGCATGCTATTATACTCAAGGTTGGGAGTTCTTACCATTTTAATCCTTAAGTTCTGAAAAGTAGCACCTCGCAATATGGCCCCATTATTAGCAACACACTGATGGAGCCTTTCTCTGAAGTTTTGAACAAGCACGTTCACAAATATATAGCGATAATTATTACGTTCACGTTTTCAACAATTCAGCTCCTTTAGCTCTGGTAAGAGGTGTGGTGTGACCTTTAAGCACCTTTTCTTTCAAGAAACCCCCACAGAAATCGCAAATGCTCGATCACCCTACATCACCCTTCAGAGAGACCAGACGTCCGGGAAACATTCTTCCCAAAACAGTGGGCGAGTTTCGGGCTGTGTCAGCCGTAACCCCATCTTGTTGGAACCATATGTCCCCCAACCCAAATCCTCAACAATCTATTCCATTTTTGGATGCACAAAAGTGTTAAGCATGGCAACAGCTATCGGAATTTACGGTCACAATTACTCCTTCCTCCTCAAAGATGTATGGGCCTCTAACACCAAATCGTGATACGGCACACCACATCGTTAGTTTAGTGGAATGTAGAGACCTTTCCTGGATAACTCGGTGGTTATTTAATGCCCAGTAGCGGAGATTTTGCTTATTGACAGCCCCACACAGGTGAAAATGTGCCTAGTCGCTACTGAAGAAGGTTGCCTCGGAAGGGATCTGTGCAAGAATTTGAGCACGCAGATCTCAGCGGTTTACATAATCTGTTTGCTGAACAATTCTTGAGCCATCATTATTTTATATGGAAGGAAATGTAAATCCATATACAGAATCCTTGTCAAACTGCGGTTGGATATTCCCAAAGCAACAGCATGCCGTCAGGGAAAAACGTCGAGACGACTGCACTACCGCTGCTCTTACTTGCTCCATATTTTCTCTTGTTCTGATGGATCTGCGTCGGCCATGTGTATCTGTTCGTAGTGTACTACCAGTTGACTCTAATTTTCTAACCCAGGACCGAATTGCGTTCGCCTGAGGAACGGGATCATTACGAGGAATGTTGAACCGTCGCCGAAAAGCTCATTGCGTCGCGATCAAAGAATTGTTGTTTTCATAAAACGCCCGCAAGGCAAAGCCGCGATGCACTCCCGTCCACACCATGTTCGATACTAAAATGGGCATGTCGGCGGAAGAAAACGAGAAAGCGAACATTTGCCTCCCCCGACTCACTCCCCAATAGTGAACCCCCAAAACTGCTCAATTGGTTCTGCCACACCTTGTATATATTGTAGCAGGGGTTTGAACGAACTAATCAAGCAGGAACAGAGACGAGGTAAGCTAAAAAATTAAATTAAAGTAGTAGTTACCGCAGAAATAGAAAGAAAACGGAAGGATTTAAGTTAACAGATAGGACGTATAGAGCGATGGTCATCATGAATTAAGGATCCGGTGGAGACGGCCACGAGTATGGGGACGGTGATGACGTCAGAACGGGATCAATTGTTGGAACAGTCAAGGATCCGGGGATGCCCATCCCAACGTCCTACTACCAACGGGAAGGACAGGCGGATGCTCAGGCGTCTCAATCAGGGTTTCCAGAGACAGAAAGAAAGTAAAGTTACTGGTGGGATGGACTGTGCGGCGATTTTCTTCTCTTGGAGGACGTGGGACCACGGAAGAAGCATTTTCGGATCACAGAGGGAAACACAAGATTAATTAATGGAAGAAAGTAGTAATGAGTAAGATTTAAGTTAAAAGTGTAAGGAATCTAAGCTTTTCATGATCGAGTTGGGAAATTAGCATTTTTTAGCAAGTATTCTTGTAAAGGGTAACGATTGGCTACGGGTTGCCAACTAATGATTGATTATTTTGTGTAGAGTTGCGCTTGGCTATTATTATTATTACTGTTCATGCATTTAATATTTATATGACTGTACTGATGATTATTGAAGTGTCTAATGTCCTTTATTGAACTATATTGTGTACTATGAAATTTTATCGAACTGTTTAATGGGATATTTACTGAACTGGGTGTAATGGAATTTTTAGGACTAGTTAAAGGCAACTGAGCTGATTACGTTTTTTTTTTTTTCTTAAAAGGATTCAATTGCTTACATATATTGTTTAAGTGTTATTATTTTGATATGAAAGATTTTTTATGTATATTAATAAAACATTTTAGAAAATCCAGCGCAGTTTCTCATATTGATCCTCATCAAGAAGAGAACTCTTTTTCTGTAACATTGGTGGCGCGTAGGGTGGATCGGAGGCTGTGTTGGAGGCCGGATTTCTTCTCTAAAGATTGGACTCCCAATCTCTGAGGGGGATTTGCGTAGTAGGAGTGGTTTGAACGAACCAACCAAGCAGGAACAAAGACGAGGTAAGCTAAAAAATTAAATTAAAGAAGAAGTTACCGCAAAAATAGAAAGAAGACGGAAGGATTTAAATTGACTGATAGGACGGATAGAGCGGTACGTAAGAAGTCAATATAAATTAAGGGTCCGGTGAAGAGGAGCACGAGTATGGGGACGGTGATGACATCAGAACTGGATCAATTGTTGGAACAGTCAAGGATCCGGGGTGATGCCCATCCCAACTTCCTGCTGCAAACGGGAGGGACAGGTGGATGCTCAGGCATATCAATCAGGGTTTCCACAGACAGAAAGAAAGTAAAGTTACTGGTGGGACGAACTGTGCGACGCTTTTCTTCTCTCGGGGGACGTGGGACCACGGAAGAAGGATTTTCGGATCACAGAGGGAAACACAAGATTAACTAATGGAAGAAAGTAGTAATGAGTAAGGCTTAAGTTAAAGTGTAAGGAACCTAAGCTTTTCATGATCGAGTTAGCAAATTAATATTTTTAGTAAGTATTTTTGTAAAGGGTAACGATACAACAACACCGTTAACATGAATTACCATGTAACTAGCTTTTTAACATATATTAAGGAAACTATTTTATATTATAATAAAGCATCTCAAGTAAATTGGTTTAAATTTCTATGTAAATCTTTTTTTAAGTATTAAATATTCAAAATTATTTATTGTTATAATGGTGTGTATGAATTAGAAAACATGTTTTTAAGGATTTTGCAGATGAGTCAATATTTTATTTATATTTTATATTTTTTATTTCTACATTTTAAGACTTGCTCGACGTAATACCCCTTTCTTTTCAGCAGCTTTGTTTTGTGAAAATCGCTACCATCACGTGTTTATCCTTCTGCATATTATCTTTTGCTCTTTAAAATCTCCGTCTGCGCTTATCTGAGAGAATTACATAGGTTTGAGAGAGAATTTCATTTTGTTATGTTGTTCATTTTAATATTCTAAACACTCCTGGAGAAGGGCTCACCCGAAGAGTGGCAATAACCTGTAAAAAAAAATACTATAAGTCTGGAGAAAAATGTTTTTTAAAAAGAATATTTTTTTTAACATTTTTTCATTCATTAAAATTTTATTTCATTCTAAGAAGGAATTTTGAAAAACTGAGGATGCTTAAGATTGTTATTTTTTAGATACTGATTTGATATAATTTCTTTGC
>JABUQX010034357.1:17500-35000 GCA_015478945.1 Trachelipus rathkii
AAAGTTATCAGCAAATACGGAGGATATGTCGAGTGGAAAGAAAATTACAATCAAAAAGAAAAAGAAAAAAGGTCACCAAGGAAAATTTTTTGGACTCGAAATCGATTTATTTGCCATTAGGTGCGCTTATAACTGGATATGCTATGTTTTATATGAAAAATCTTTCGTACAGAGCAAAGAAAAAAGATTGTGTATAAATTCGCAATACTAGATTTTCGTTCACACGAATTAAGTATAATACGATGGAAGATTCAACTACCTTCTACATATCTTTCTTAGATGCAATTTCCTACCAGGTAACCAAATGTGTAGGAGATAGAGCACCTATGATTTGAAAGAACCACAAATAAAAAAGAGAAGAAAGACATACCCAAAGAAATACAAGCATGGTGAGAGGTAATAAAAGTAAGAAGAGACACTGTATTATAGAAAATCCTACACCACATATATGTAATATAAAGCATAAACTAGCACATATACACTAAAAACATAGACTATGTATCACGAGCGAGAAGACAACATTAGTATAAAGAAAAAGATAAGGTAGAAAAGAATACTAGAAGTTAAGAATATATGAAGATATGTATATGAAAAGAAAGGTATAAGATATGTATACGAATATGCAGAGAGAAATAGTAGGAGATGAAGAAGAATATTATGAAAAAATGAAGAGAAGGAAAAATGATATAAATGATTTGAAGTGTCTTTTCATCAAGGTATAGTAAACGATGGAGAAATGAAAGACTCTCTAAATAACTACAAGAGAGTATTGGTATAAGAGATAATAAGAAAGAAGTAGTAATAACTAACAAGATACACAAATTTAAAAGACTAGGACAATAAATGATAATGAAAGTAAATTCAAAATAGCTAAGAAGAGAAGAAAAAACAGAATGTAACGAAAGTAAACTTTTAAGAAGCAAGTACACGCCAAGAAAAGTTTCCTCACACAATACAACGGAGCAAAGTCCTCCTGAATCTCGCTTAATCATTACAGAATAACGAATAATGAAGTTTTACAAAGATGTTGACTTAGGATATGTATGTGAGAAAGAACAAATTTTTACATGAAAAACCGAAAGATCGGGAAGAAAATATATTTTTTAAAACATATTTTTAGGATACTGTATAGTTATTTTTTTTATTTTTTTTCATTTTTTTTTTAGCAGATTCCTTGGCTTTTCTACAGGGCCCTTTTCCAAGGGAATTAAAATCAACGCAACAAAACAAAATTCTCATCAATCAAACACCTAATTGTTACAGACCTCAGAACTATTACGCAGGAACTAGCGAGGAGGAAATTTCTATTTAGCGAGTCACGCGACAATACAAAGAGACTTGAGCTCTGAGCAGGATAAGAATGAAGATCAAATAGCTAGAGCGGCTTAGAGATTCAACGTAACTTAGTAATTAACAAAAAAAGGTGGTGGGAAAAGACAGAAGGTATTAGCAGAAGTCAACACTCTTAATAATATAAAATATGTGAAGAGATAAAACATATAAAATATTGAAAGCAAAAAAAAACATATATAAGATGGATACTAAAATTTTAGGTTACCTATATTGAAAATATAAATATAAATATAAATTGCAAATATAAAGTTAAAAGCTAAATACAAAATCTAAAATATAAAATAATAATATATTAATCGATGAAAATATAAAATATATTACATTAAAATATGAGCTTAAGAAAGATATAAATGAAATGAAGAACAAAATACTAAACATATAAAATATAAAAAGTAATGAATATAAAATATAAAATATAAAATATTAAATATAAGATATAAAATAAAAAAATAAAAAAAATAGTTAAATGACAGAAATATAAATATATCATTTAATAGTTTTAACAAGATTGAAAAAGATCACAATTTAAAATAAAATATGATATAATATATAAATATAAACTATACAAAATATAAAATAATAAAATATTGAAATATAAAATATAACATAAAGAAAAATTAAGTTAAAAATGATATAAGAGAAAATATACACAATATATCAAATAAACAAATATTTAATATATAAAATATAAAATATAAAATATAAAATATAAAATCATATGCAAAATCCTTAAAAACATGTTTTCTTATTCATACACACCATTATAACAATACATGATTTTGAATATTTAATACCGAAAAAAAAAAAAAATATATATTTACATAGAAATTTAAAACTTAATATAATTCCGCATTTGCCATCATGGGGTTAGTCAACCTCTAGAGAAAATATTTAGAAAAAGGTGGATGCTGCGAATATGTGTGCAACGGTGGTGTTGTTTGTTTTTGTTTCTAGCACGAAAAGAAATTCATTGTTTTATATTATCTTTAGTATTATATTAATTAATTATTATTAACTATTCTCAATTATTATTATATATTATTTTTATTACTATATTATATAATTATTATTATTATTATATTATTCACTATTATTTTATTATAGAAAAGTGGCGGACTTAAGAATTTTTAACGTAAGTATTATTATTATTATTATTATTATTATTATTATTATTATTATTATTATTATTATTATTATTATTATTATTATTATTATTATTATTATTATTATTATTATTGATTATTATTATTATTAATTATATATATTATTATTATTATTATATATTATTATTATTATTATTATATTATTATATTATTATTATTATTATTATTTTATTATTATTATTATATATTATTATTAATATATATTATATATTATTATTATTATTATTATTATTATTTTATTATAATTTGATATTATTATTATTCAATTATTATTATTATTATTATTATTATTATTATTAATTATTATTATTCATTATTATTATTATTATTATTATTATTATTATTTATTATTATTAATTATTATTATTATTATATATTATATTATTATTATTATTATATTATTATTAATGATTATTATTATTATAATTAATTACTAAATTAAAATATTATTATTATTATTAAGATTATATTATTAGTTATATAATTATATAATTATAATTTATATTATTATTGATGTTTTTTTTCATTGATATTATTATTATCGTGATAGATTATTATTTATCATTAATATTATTCATATTACTATTATGATAATTATTATATTATTATCTATTATTATATTATTATTTTATATTATTATCTTTATATTATTATTATTATATTATTATTATTATTATTATATTATTATTATTAATTTATTATTATTAATAATTATTTATTATTATTATTATATTATTATTATTAATTATTATATTAATATATATATTTATTATTATTATTATTATATAATTATATCTATTATTATTATCATTATTATTATTATTATATTAATTATATTATTAATTATTCATTATTATTATTATTATTATTATTATTATTAATTATATTATACCATTTTATTATTACTTATTTATTATTATTATTATTAATTTTATTATTAATTACTGTAATAGGTACAGTACTATAATATTAACATTACTTTTCATCATGTATTTAAAGCAAAATCTCAGAATATCCAAATGCAATATTATTTTTCTGTTTATAATGAGTATATTTGATGTATGGTGGCAAAGACCCAGTTGATAAATATTGTAAATATGTTTGTATTTTCCGTAGATTAACAAGATGAAAACTCATCTTTGAAATCTTAATTTTGAAGCTGGATTATCATTGTCTTATTGAAAAGCTTTATTAATATGTTTTAATTATTATTATATTATTATTATTATTAAATTATAATTATTATTATTATTATTATTAATTATTATTATTATTATTATTATTATTATTATTATTATTTGAGAAGCGCAATTTGAAAGGATATACTGTATGTCTAATTAACTATAGTAAATTTATTTTATATATATATATTATATATATAATTTAGTAATATTCTGTACTTGGCATTGAGCTCTGATCTCTCGGACATCGCCCATATGAGGAGATTGTAAATGATATATACCTCTATATAATAAATTGTTAACACTTTTAAAAATAAGATGTTATGTTTTTAATATATCATATTTATATATAAATTAAATTCATGGGATTAAATGATAATTTAAATATGCTTTTATGGGAATTCATATTAATATAATATATGTTAGGCATATATAATATATATTATATAACGCGACATTAGATAAGCGTACTTAGCATTATAATACTAATGATAGGTATTTAATATAATACTATACACATAAAGAAATTAATTGGAATAATAATATTTGGTAAAATTGTGGCATAGGCGATATCTTCAATTTTGTTAACTTTTTATATTTTGTTTGTCAACTTACAAATTGGTTATTCTTGACAAGGGAGGCGATTTACAAAAATACAATCTTGGCTTCATGCTAAATGTCTGGTATAATTTGCGATTTATCTGGATAATAAATTGATAAATATAGAAAATTTTAATATATTATTTTGTTTATAAGGGCTAGATTGGTTAACGCAGCGGCGTAATCTAAATTACTGGAAGCCACATAAATAGTAAAAATGTGATTTGGGATCTTTCGTGAATCTCTATTTGTTTGCTAAAAACTCTAAGATGTATAAAGTTGGGTAGCATCTTGGACGCCTTATATATCTATCAATTCTATATATTTGTTAGTGTGTATATTTTTTGTATCCATGAAGTGTCTTGTATATGTTTATGTCTATGTACAAAGTAAATGTAATATTGTTTAAAGTTTATAATGGAGTAATTTTATTAATGTGAAAATTTTGCTGTGTTTTGTTAAATTGTGCTAATAGTGTTAAAGCTGTGTTCCATAATTGTGTTTAGTTTGTAATTATTACATGCATTGCTATTTCAAAGCGTCGTCTGCAATCACGAATTTGCCAGGTGCATTGTGTCCATAGTGTTGTTTAGGATATTACGTGGCAGTAAGCTTATGTATTATTCGAAGATTTATTCCTCGAAGTATCGGTAAATGATTACATTCGTGTCAATAAAATGAAAAGCGTTTATCGGGCAATTTATATTTATTATTTTAGCAATATGGTCAAGTTGCTCAAGTCTCAGCTTATAAGTATTGCCGTTAAAAAGTATATTTTAAGTAAATTGGTCAACCTTTAGCATTGAGATATGTATTATCTGTTTTCTGTAGCTTGGACTTTGGTAATATATATGTACCAACTTAATGATCTGACCGTGAGCCTTTTGTCTAAATGTCAAATAATCTCAAACTCATGCTGTTTTAATTTCATATCGATCACACAGTATTTTAATTTCTCAATAATCTACACTAATCGACTGCAGTCCGTATAATTTTTGTTATACTGTTTTATTTTCTGGTTATCATGTCCAAATTTAGATCGTAAACAAAATCAATTCGGTATTTATATTTAATAGATCCTGACCAGTAAGGAGAGATTAATATTAAATTTAAAAAGATAAAATCATTTCTATTTCATTTTGTATAGATGCGGATAACTATACAAATATACTCATCCTATAAGAGGTAGTGTTTTATACGTACTTATAACTTTTTCTTGAATAGTGGTTCTTAATATCTTGATGTTTTCAAGCGGCATGTATGTAGATTCAAGGATATCTTAACTATTTTCATCTGAATTTTATCAAACCTATAATTGTAAGTTACACGTTATCTATCATTAAGAGTAGTATCTTTATATTTCCATTATTATTTTTTTATTAAAAATATTTAAAATTTACTCCAATAGTTTTCCTTGAGTGTTTCAAACTTTTTGTTTACCCACTCTCTTCATTATAATTATTTGAATTTTAAAGTAGTAATTATTTTAGGTCTTAAGACGTTGGTTTTTCTGTATAAGCAATGAAACTTTGGAAATGTCATAAAAAACTATCTTGTGATGAGAAGTATGAGATAAGGAGAAGGATAATAAGAAAGTAAAATTGAAAAGAAGAGGAGATTGCAAGATGGAGAGAGAAGAAGAAGAAGAAGAAGACGGAGAAAGGATGAGCAGGAAAAGAAAAGAAGTAAGAGAAAAAGAAGAAAGAAGAAAAAGACATGTACCGAAAGAGGAAGATAGAAAAAAGAACACAAAGAAAAAGAAAAAGAAGTAAGAAACAAAATATAGCAAGAAGAAGAAGAAGAGAGACACGTTAAGATAGTAACGATATGGAAAATGTTACCTCAAAAAATTTATCGGTTACTCCATCGATTAAAAGAAATAGAAGGAAAAGAGGAAGTAATTGGAGTAGAGGTAAGATATACCGCAGCAAGCCAGTGTCTTCTAATAGTAACAGAGAGCGGAAAGGAAAGGTTTTTCCAAAACCTTTTGTGAAGATAGAGAATAATCGCTCCGAGAAAGTACTTGACTTTGGGAATCTATAAACGTATTATCATATTAAAAAGTAATTTTATTATTGGCTTCTATTGTGATATCAATGCATTTAAGAGTCAAAACACTCCCATTAGTTTCAGAATGGGAATACTATAAGTTCTTTAAGCATTAACTAGTGCTATTTTTGACATAGAATATTAATTGATTATTGTTGGCATTATCATAATCATAGCACTACAACACTTCATTAGAACCAGCTTGGAGGTATAAAGAATGAAGAAGAAGAAGACCATTGTACTTAGAAACAGGCCAAAAATATGTTAATTTACAAGCAGCACAGACTAGTAAAGCACAGAAGATACGCAGATATATGTAAGATCCAATATTGTATCAAAAAGAAGAAGGAAAAGCTATGAAGTGAATACAGTATTTTTTAGACTGAATTATGTTTGAATATAGTTGAGAAACGCTACAAAGGAGTTTGTTCAAAGAAAAGTAAGAAGCAGAGAAGAAGAAGGAAGAAGAAGAAGAGAGAAGGAGTTGGAGAGATATTAATGGACTAAAAAGAACAGTGATGGACTAAGAAAGTAAATGGAGTGGTGAGAAAGGCATGTCATTACGCTAATAAAAATGCCAAAACAGTATGGGAGGATAGAAGACAAGAAATAAGAAAAGATTAAGGAAATAAAGCATGAACTGAAAAGGGATTTCAGATTTGGGGGTAGAACATAAGACAGACAAGAGATAAAACAAGAACAAAAGAACAAGAATCGCTTGTAAAATTTGTAATTTTAATATAGAACGAATGTTAAAGTTAATCCTTAATTAAGTAAATCGATATTATTAATTATTTTTGAAGAGATATCAGGGTGGAAACGATTAGCAATATGTGGAGCTAAGGAAGACAATGAAGAAGAAAGAATAATCGGAACAAATAGAGGAAAATGAAGAAAAGAAAAAGGAACAAAAAAAGTATATAAATCCAGACAGATAAAAGAGAATACAGTCTATTTCATCTATGGCTAGAATGTAATAAATGATCATCGAATTTCCATTGACCTGGGAAAAGAGAAATCATTAACTAGTTACACTCAAAGGCTACGTACCTGTGGTGAGGGAAAATAATTCTGAATTATTTAAAATTGTTGGAAAATTTGTATGATATTACTGTTTTAAAATATCTTTCAAAAATGTATTATAGTTTATCAATAAGTATTTTTATTTATGTACCTTTTATGTTGCTAATTTGGCTTTTTTTTATTTAAATTATATAGTTAAAGCATTTGGTCTAGCTCACTTAGAGGGGGCAGATATTTTTGCTAAGATCAAAGCAAAATACTAAACATAATAATATTGTTAAGTATATTTTGTTTATTTTGAGTTTGCTCACTCTGAACAGTTTTATGTTACTAAGCATCAAACAACATCATAGTGTGTCGAGATATGTTGCTACATGCATGTGATAATAATGAGTTTGTATACTCAGAACAGTTTTCTAGTTTTTAAGCATCAATATATCATAGTGCAACTAAGTGGATTAAAAGTTTGTTTTTGGATTATGTTTCCTACCAGTGTGATCGATTAGATCAGCAGTCTAATAACATTTATGAGTTTCATAATTTATAATGGCGGTGATCATCAACTCTATTTTATTCACAGAAAATTGATGAGGTACTGACCGCAAAAGGAACAAAATTGTTTCATGTAAGCTAATCAAAACCATTATTACAGTTTATTCAGCTCGTGAATCGTTATTTAGTTTAAGGTTAGCCTATCATTTAGAAATAACTATTAATCTTGGCGGTAGGAACTTACATGAGAGTTCTTCATTAAGCAAGGTAATTCTGTAAACAGATGTTTGTATGCCGGCTGAAACACCAGAGACGCAATAATTTTATTATATTGGTATGCCCATATCTATATACAAAAGATGGGTTATCTGTAAGCTTTTCATGAAGCCATCGGAACAATCAAAGCTATTGCCAGATTAATTCCTGGGGATTCGGAACTCAAGTAATGTAATCTGGGTTTTCGGCATGATAACTACATAAAATGTTGCAAAACTAAAAACCAATGCTATTCGTAATTTGTTTAAGAGGGTAGTCACAGGCTCATAGAAATCATCAGATATTGGCCAGATTACCTCAAGCAGGCCATATAAACATTGAATAACTAACAAGCTACACATTGGAAGTCAGGAATACAACAGTGCAACTGCAGTAGTCAGAAGGTATACGTTGGATTACAAGAGCATATGTGATTTTTAAATGATGGGGCTCCTGAACATGCTAGTTGTATAGTAGTGAATTATTTAAATGAGTTACTTTTATAAGCAGATTGGTAAAAATGGGCCTCATTAGCCATTATGGGCTCCAGACTAAATTTAACCCATTTGATTTATAACTATCAAGCCTTATGAGAGCAAATTTAATTAGTACACCACCAAATTTTCATGGAATTAATTTTCAACATCAAGCTAACATAAATCTACATACACCAGGATTATTGCATTAACTAAAATTGGGAGTAACGGTGCCATACATGTGGAAAGCAACAAAGTTAACTTTGAAATTTTCTGAGATATGTAGAAATGTGCGGGCTATTCATTTGCCATTATTCTTTGAAAAAAGGTTGCATCTAATAATTCCTGCAGCTGTTCAAATTCCTGTGTTACTCTCTGTATTATCTTTGACGATTACATGTAATAACCTTATTACTCATAATCGGTTACAACTTGCTTACCATACATGACATATAATAATATTTTGTTCTGTTTGAAGTCAACTATTATTACCTCTTACATTTTTCTATTCTGTTAATCCTTACACTCTCTATTTATGGATTAAATCTTGATATATTATTCTAAGCTATTTTGATTGACAATTATTTGTGTGCCATATGCATTATTCAGTAATAATAATAAAAGTAAAATAATAATAATAATACAAGGCGGGCGGTAAGGCTGGGCTTTCTTTTCGACATTTGTCATACTCTCCTACTGCTTTTCTTTTCCGATGCTTGTAGCGCTCCTTACTCCCAATCTTGGGAAAATAAGGTTAGGTGAAGAAAGAAAGAAAGAATAATAATAATAATAATAATAATAATAATAATAATAATAATAATAATAATAATAAATAATAATAATAATAATAATAATAATAATAATAATAAATAATAATAATAATAATAATAATAATGATGAATATGATATTCAAGCTATCAAATTATATAAGATAGAACAAGCAATGTGGTTTTCTAAAGTTCAAATCACAGACAAATACATAAAATGTACAGGAAAAACTAAGCTATGTAATTCAAATTGGAAAACATAATCATTAAATTTATTAACATGTAAGCAGTTACACATAGAAATCGTATCGTATATCAATATTAAAATCTCAAATAAGCATAATCTATTTTTCAGTATATTCATATAACGCTAAAATGGAATATTTCAAAACGAATCATTTGAAGTAACACACACACACACACACCCATTTACTACCAATAAAAAGCATTTTCACAAGAGCATAAAAAGACATTTGTCACCCCTTACTTTTGATTACTCAATTACATATAACATTCATTTTACCTCTCTCATATGAAAGCAGTCCTTTATTTATATTCAAACTGCGGCAATGCATAACAAATCCTTTTCAGTTTTTTTTTTAATCTCTTCATTGCAATAACAAAAAATCACCATAAATTGGTCAACAAAAAAAATGGTTAACTTATTTTCAAAATATGTTTCCTTACAATCATTATCATCATCATCATAAGAAATTTAACATCTTAGGGATAAAACGTTTCATATATTTCATCAATGCTTATTAACAATTTATTCGTTTAGGTTATTGCAAATACAGAACCAATATAACAACCAGCTTACAATGGTATTTACCCATATATATATATATATATATATATATATATATATAATATAAATATAAAATATATAAATATATATATATATATATATATATATATTATATATAATATATATATATATATATATATATATATATATATTATATATATAATTATATTGAAATGCATAACTTATATTTAAAATTGCCTAGAGATTATGTAACACATTTGTTAGAACACCATTAAGTTGTTAATACTGTTCAAATCATAGTGAACAATATTCATTTAAATTCAGGGTAAATAATATATATATATATTATATATATATATATATAATATTATTATATATATATATATATAATTAATATATTATTATATTATTATATATATTATATAATAATATATATATATATATATATATATATATATATAGTATATATAATATATATATATAATATATATTATATAATTAAAATAAAAAAAACACCCCCAAAAAATGGTAAGAAGTGTACTGTGTTAATAGCAAAGAAAAAAAAATGAGAGCCACACACCATCAGGAATACTAAAATTAGTAGGAAAAAGTTATATAATAAAAAAAAAAAGCATTATCATCATTCTCAAACTACAGTTAAAAGAACACAATTACTTCAGCAAACTTTACATAATAATAATAATAATAATAATAATAATAATAATAATAAATAATTAAAAAAAACGGCTGAATTAATTTGAATTTTCAAGCAAAAAAATGTGAATACACAATTCAAAAGTATTATTTTATTTCTAATTTAAAAGCTGCAAAATTCTTCAGTCTTTATTTTTTAAAATTTAATTTTGAGAAAATATTCAGCCGTTCTCATAAAAATGTTAAGTAACAGAAAACAAAAAACTTACCTTGATTTGTATCAGTGGTGTCTGTATGAGTGGTGGAACCCCTCCACCCTGCTTGACTAACAGCAGATGGTAAAACTCCTGTAAATGATAAAAAAAAAAAAGTTAATATTTCGGTCATTGCAAATATACGATACATATACATCTGTTACCCAAATGCATTGAATAGTCGACAAATACCAATGGGAAGACCCCAGAAATACTACTATTATAAAAAAAAAACAGCAGCAGAATAGGACATGTCATACATTACCAATTATAAGAGATATACCAAAAATTAAATTACTTAAAACTTAAAGCATTATTATACAACTGACAACCTGATTGAACATTCACTCTGTTTTTGAGTTTTGAGGAAGGTGCTATTAAGAACTTTATGATAAAAGTGTGCAAGTGTGTGACTAATGTTTTAAGTTAATATTTGAAGGCATTTAGGGAAATTATTATAAAAAACATTGCAATAGTTATCTGGCTAGTGCCATTAACAGAACAAATTTGACAGATAATCCCCCCCCCCTTTTTTTTTTAAGGGATCTCATCCTTTTGAGTGTTAAGGGTGCACCGCTAAGGCAAATTGGATTGAGTCTTTCTTTGGGGTTGTCTGGGATGTTGGGCTTTTTGGTTGATGCTGCACCATATTCAAGGCAATATACCTCTTTGAAAATCCAACAGAAAATTAAGATATTACCAGCCGCCTACTCCACATGTCTGGTAAACTCACTTCCCTGAGGTGCCCAAGCAGACTATGTGAACTCCTTGAAACACTGGATTAACCAATAGTCCAACATCATAATAATAATAATAATAATAATAATAATAATAATAATAATAATAATAATAATATAATAATTTTTTTATTTTATAGGTTAAGGATGACTTCTTTATGATGGACAAAATTGGAGGAAGTTTAAAAAGGTAAAGCTGATACAAATGGGACTTCCTAACAGGATGGAAGATACATTTGACTAAGCTAAGAAGTTAGAGGTAGTTAGCTTGTTAAAGTTAAGTTTTATAATTAATATATATATATATATATATAATATAATATATATATATAATAATATATATATATAAATATATATATATATATATGCATATATATATATTATATATTAATAATATATTATTATATATATGTTTCAATGTGAAAATTTGATCAACACATCCTCTACCACTTCTAAATGCACCTTGTTCTTCGCCAATCAGTCCCTCAGACACTCGACACAATCTTTCAACCAAAATACCAGCATATATCTTCCCTGCAACATTCAATAAACTGATTCCCCTATAGTTCTCCTTATCTCCCTTATATAAGGGTACTGTTGTCCTCCAATCCTTCTGAACTATACCCTCCACAAACAATTTATCACACAACTTCCATATCCAGTCAATCACAACCTCGACTCCATTCTTGATCATTTCACCAGCAATTGCATCTTTACCTTCAGATTTATCATTCTTCAATACACTCACTTTACCTCATCCCCAAAATGTCATTTCTTCTTACACCATCAAACCTACATACATTCACTATCACCTCTTCATTATATCTAAGTAGAAGTGTCCCATCCATATACTCCTCACATCCATTTCATCAGTCACAAAAGTACCATCCCTCTTCATTATCTCTGAAGATTCCCTTTACTCTCTTCTTAACCTTTCACACTTCCTTCCAGTAGAGCTTCCTATTTCCTTGTAAGTCCCCATTTATCCTCCTCCCAAATTGTTCATTTGCCCGTTTTTCCTCCTACGTAAGCAACTTTTAAGTCTCATAATAATAATAATAATAATAATAATAATAATAATAATAATAATAATAATAATCTAACCTGAAGGCCCAGGATATGTTTCAAGCTGCGAACCTCCATATGGCACAAATGTCTGAACTGGTAGATGACCACCTAGGGGTAGAACTTCTGGCGTACTCTCGCTATTGTCTCTACTATCTTCATCATTAGAGTGTGGAGGAGGTTCCTCTTGTCCATCATGCTCACTTTCTATTCCTCCTCCTCCATTCCCACTACAGTTATTATTATTAATTCCCACAACTCCAGGTGTAGGAGGACTTCCCTCATCATTTACTTCCATCTTTGGAGTAACTTTCTGAGCGGGAGAGTGCGGCTCTGATGAAACCCCATTCCCTCCTATAGTCAAGTTTACTACCTTGGATTCTTCTTCGGTAGAAATATTTGTGTTCGAATTTGAAGAGATTGATGTAGGTGTCGAGTGAGGGTTGACAGGTTGCATAATATGAGGAGGAGTTGCCTGCAAGAGAGGTGGTGGGGCATCTCGCATAGGTGGGCCACCAGTACTTGGAGGAGTGTGACCTGGTGGTGTGTGCCCAGGTGGAGTATGGCCAGGAGTAAGATGACCTGGTGTGCTATGAGTGTTATTTGGAGGTGTATGACCTGGTGTACATAGACCAATTGGCCTTGTATGAGGTGAATGAAGAGGCTTCCGTCTCTTCACCGGTGGTGAAGATGGTTGAAGAAGAGACTTGTGGCTTGGTGGCTCCAGGGGAACTAAAAGGTTCCCTGGGGGGAGATTTACTCCTGAGAGAGAAGAGAACCCAAGATTTACAGCAGGGTTTTCTGGTCCAGGGGCTCTTCTATCCCTTTCCACTCG
The DNA here is from genome assembly GCA_015478945.1 of Trachelipus rathkii. Classification (NCBI taxonomy): domain Eukaryota; kingdom Metazoa; phylum Arthropoda; class Malacostraca; order Isopoda; family Trachelipodidae; genus Trachelipus; species Trachelipus rathkii. The sequence goes on from JABUQX010034357.1 coordinate 31,174, forward strand.
ATCAAAGTTTTCATCATCTTTTTCAGGACTATTTGATAAACTTCCAAACTGAAAAAGATATACAAAAAATTAAGAAATATTGATCTAAGCATCAATGTTACTATTTTTTGAAAAATCTGTTATATTAAGTATTTTTAAACAATAGCTATTGTTTTATACTAAAAGTTACAATTCATGATTATGGAAAGGTATCGGTTAGTAATTATATATATATATATATATATATAAGTATAAATATAATATATATATATAATATAAGTATGATATATAATATATTTATTCAATATATATATATATAAAAATATATATATTATATATATATATATATATATATATATATATATATATATATATATATATATATATATATATATATATATATATATGAGTTCATGTACAGGACCCACTACATCCCACAGGGAAGTAGCCACACTGGGTTAAATAATCGCCTCCATGGGTGGGTCCTGGCTCATACATATTTCAAATGTCAAAGAAAATTTGGATGGTGAAATGAATATTCAGTCAAAAATAAAATATTAAAGCTAAATAATACATCTTTGTAGAAATTATAACAATTTCTCCATATTAGTTATTCAAAATAATCATTGTATGTGATAAAGAATATTCCAGTTCTTGAAAATAAGAGAAAATAGAGTTACTGTTAAAGTGGGAGGATTCAGATAAGATATGGGATAACCTTTTAGAAAGTGCTATGAATCATAAACATATTACCCTTGGTGAACATATGTTTATTAGTTGAACAAGTTCTTCAACATTAGAGTAGTAGCCACAACAATTTCATTGAAGGAAGGTGGCCATGCTATGTTGCTATATTATGAGGATGGTCTTTTTGAGACAATTATCTCTATGTGGGTAAAGGTGATGTTGGATGTGGATTTAGATGGGGAGGAAAAGCTGAGACGTGAGTCTCGTCGAGGAGCAACAAATCCTGGTGGTAAGGAATAGTCATACAACAGAGATTTGGGTTGTAGGATCAGTTTTGGGAGAGAGCTTTCAGTGGTATTTGGTGACAGGGCTTCGCCATGAATATAAAGTAAGTTGAGTTCAATCAATTTCATCTTATTGTGTGGACTTGGTTGACCATTGAAAGAGCAACCAATATGCTCATGTTTAGGAATGGAAGCGATATCAGAATCTGCAAAACAAGCAGGTTCAGAAATGGGTGGAGAATATAGGAATATTTAAATGGAGGCAGTGTAAAAAGGTGACACTGGAAAAGTATCATTGTTTTGAAAGGAAGTTGGAGTTGCGATATTGGGATCCAATACGGAATCCATTGGGTTACAGAGGTTTAATGCTAGATACTTTGTCAGTGAGTAATCAGGTGGGTGATTTTGGAACACTGGACAATTTGAATTAAGATGGGGATGCTCCCAACAGATTTAAAGCGCTTGCAGTGTATGCGTTGAACGGTTTTCCATTTATCTCTGAAGTGCAAGAAGCATTTGAGAGAAAGAGTGGGTTGTTATGTCAGGTTCCATTTACTATGATCAAGTACTATGATCCATTTCATCTGGTAAGGCATAGAATCCTTTAGGGAGTGCCGATATAGGAAATGCTGAAGAGTTATAGGATTCAGAAGAGCTGGAATAATCCTGCAAGATATCATGGAGTTGGTTGGTGGGTTGTTCGATAGCTGTGATTGTTTGGGTATAATCTACTGAAATCATTGCTTTTGTCTCGGGAATAGACTTATGACGAGGTCTCTTATGAGTTGCATTTTTTACATCTGGGGTTTGCAAATTCGGATGTTTTGTATTTTAGCAAATAATTTTTAGCTTGATTAATCTTTTCTCTGTGTTTAGAAGCATCTTTTTCAAGAATTTGAGTAATGGTGGGAGATGGATTAGGGGACATAATGACAGCAATATCTTCGCTTTTCTGTTCTAAAGAATAAATAGTGCCTTTCGATGTGTTTCTTATTTCACCAGGAGTGGAAATATGAGGGATGTTTCCGCGAGACTTTAAGGAGGACAAGATTGAACTTTGATTCCAGGTAGTAGCTTGAATGAGAAGAGACTCATTTCTGAGTAACGTGACTGGGGGGTCTTCAACAAGTATGGATTTTTCCAGTGCATCACTAAGAGAAATGGTTCTTTCATCAGCAAGAGTTTTGGAGGTAGTAGATCGCAATAAGTAATATATCGGGAATGATGTGTCAACTGGCATTCCCGGAGGGGGAGCAGCATATGGAGTAAACAATTGAGAATGACTATGACGGGAGGCACCTTTTCAGGATTGCCCCAAACATTTGGGCACCTGGGTTGTCGAGGGTATACCATTCGATGAATTGGTGAGGTTACGCAGAAGACTTTTAGGTGTAGTAGGAATAAAAAAGCGGAAACAGCTGCTGGTCGAGGAGTAGGAGGGACCTAGGTGGGGTCAGGTAGGATGCCCGACAGAATTGTGCACACTTTGATTTAACAACATATTATCTTTACAAGTCATTTTCATATTAGTTAAATCACAAACTTCTCCACAATAAATGAATATTGCAACATAAAAGTAAATAACAGGATGAATCGGTAAAGTTTATGCTTCATAAGGAAGGGTAGTCCTCAAAACAGGTCACAGACCAAAGACACCCAACTTCCTGGACCCCACTCCATAGGGTAGGCTGTGGATATGGACTCAAGAGGGGTCTCTAATAACTTCACGTAGGTTTACCCTCCGTGTACCGCATTGAACCTACATATCTTCACCCAAACGCCCGAGATTATACACCAAAGTGCAGGACAGCCTCTTCCGGGGGTTAACCAAAAGGTTCGGGTCCCCTACAAATTGGTGGCCCAGTCATTGGCGAACATAAAGACTAGTTTTTAGCCTGTACCCTCGTCCACAGGGGAGAAGTGTGAAGTGGACTGAAGACAAATGTGGGAAGAGGCACCAGAGACCCATGGGGCTTTGACGAGAAAAAAGGGAGGATATCCTCTTTTTCAAGAAGGAAAGTAAGTACAAAATATCCTCTTTTTCAAGAGGGAAAATAAGTACAAAGTACTTAAAGGCTTAAAGAGACTGATGGGTAGAAAAAATTAAAAAAAAAAAAAAATGAGGATGAAAGATACAGAAAATATGAAAAAAGATTAAAAGATTTTATATTTGACAAATGCACATACTAGTGCTGGAGGAACGCATGAACTTCCACCAAGTATTTGTTCTTCTCACTATGCTATGTTCCAGGTTATTCACCAAGAGCATAACACCAACAAGAATCAATACCCCCTTGCAGGTAAATATTTAATATATATGCAGCAACCGGATATATATAATATATATATATATATAAAAGATAAAACAAAAATATATATACATATATATATATATATATATATATATATATATATATATATATATTATATTATATATATATATATATATATATATATATATATATATTTATTTTTATATTTGAAAATTTTTCAAGCCTCACGGGCATAGCCCATTCAAGGAAGGGGAACTTTTCTAGGTAATTTCTACCTAGGAATCCGAACTAGGATTTCGAACCCGCCGACCTTGCCATGCGCACTTCCGTCGCTCTAACCGTTTGAGCCACGGTAGCGGCAGGCAATCTATATATATCTATATAAACACATAGATATCTTTAATTATAATATTTTAAAATTTTTTATTATGTTAAGTTAAAATATTTATCAATAAAAATTTATTATATCTATCTTTTATAAATCAAAATTTTTTAATCATATATATATATATAATATATATATAATATATAAATACAATTTTACATTTAAGTTTTATAAAAAAATCTATCATTATTATGCCAATATTAGTATATTTGGCTTAAC